>JAGFMF010011860.1:4470401-4490827 GCA_019455555.1 Galemys pyrenaicus
GCTCCCCGCTCTCTGTGGTGAATCCTCTCACCCCCCTACACCTCTGGCCTGTACCCCAGTGCTTGTATGCATAAATAAATAAATCTTTTAAAAAAAAAGATTATAAGAGAGATTTAGAACACAAAGCTTTCAAAACAAAAACCAACAGGCAAAAAAAAAAGCTTTCAAACCTCATCATCTTACCTTCACTAGAGGAGCCAGCTTTGACTTACCTTAGCCCCAACTCAACCTCATGATATCCCCTCACTGTCAAATCTACTGCAAATTATAATCTTTTAATTTTCCTTAGTTCATATTTTAAAATGAGAGAATATGATGCATCCAGTTTTTATATTTTGCATTAGACCAAATCTGACAAGGTTACCATTCTTGAGTTGGGATGAGTCAGCAATGCTTATGGCCACAAGATATATAGCAAGGTGGCTGCATTAGCAGCGGGTAGGAGGGATTCTCTTAGAAGAAATGTGGTATAGACAGGATGAAAGTAAGGTTTGACCTTTGTAGTGTGGCCATTAGCCATTATGGAGGAATGGATTCTGTAGCTAGTATGTTCACTTAGATGATCAATAGCTCGCTGATTGAAATTACCCAAAGATTGGATTAACACAGATAATAAGCTGGAGAGAGATGTCTAATGGAATTCTGTAGAAACTGGACCTCATCATTTCTTTTCAACACTTTTTGCCAATAAAAGCATATCAGGGACCTCCCTGGTGGCATAGGGGGTTGAGTCCCGCACTGTGGGGCTTTTGAAGCCCGTGCAGTGCAAGTTCGATCCCTGGCCGGGAAGGGGACCCATATGGCACAGTAGACCTCTCCTGCCTCGTCTGCTACTCCCTTCAGCAGTGTACTTCAGTTGATCTGCCTGTTCTGCTCTCCACTCTGTCTCTGATGAATCCTCTCACCCCTGCCTCCCTGCACTTCTAGCCTGTAACACAGCTCTTGTATAAATTTTTTAAAAAAGCATATCTGATATGAATTTCTAGTTTGTACTTGTTAGAGAGTTGGGGATAATGTGTAACATATTGTAAAATAAACCCCAGTCTCAAAAGGATCTTGGCAAATTGGAATCATAAGTCAAATCAAAGATGATAAAATTTGGTGGGATTGAAAATTGTATTTAGAATTACCAAAATCCAACACATGGTACATGAAGAGGAAGTGACTTAAGTTGTGTTTATGTGTCGCTTCAGATAACCTCTAACTACTTTGTGCCATCAGTATAAGACAATTGCTAAAAAGAATGGAAAAAAGGAAAAGAACACTTTGCGCATAAAGATTTAAATACCCAGATCTAAGTTCTGGCACCCTTTCTTCACTGATCAAACAAATGGTCTCTACCACTACTACCTGCTTGCTGAGGATATTTTACTTCTTGTTTCTTATTTTGATTAAGACCTTACTTATTTAAACAATTTAAGGCACATGGCAAACTTGAAGGTACAGAGATTTCACATAAACCTGATGTCTTCAATATTCAAAGCCCCCCATTATAAACATACCCCATTAGAGCCATTCATTTCTTACATTAATGAATCTATGTTGACACATCTCAATCACTGAAAGTGCATGGTTTACATCAGGAATGTCTCCTGGTATCATACATTCTAGAGGCTCCTGGGGAAGTGTTATGAAAGTATAGTAAATGTATAGTCTAGAGCTATATAGTAAAGATAATATACATGCCCCTTTGGATGGACTACTTAGTTTTGATTGGAATTTCTTCTTAATCGCTTCCCCATCTCTTTTCATTTGGGTCCATGGGCAAATGGCCTCCCAGTCCCTATGCCAGGCCCAGTTCTAACATCTGAGCATCCTTTATGTAGGAGAGCCCACTGAATCCCAGCCACACCCTGATCTTTATGACCCAACAATCACCCACCATACCACACTCTGAAGCAGACTTTTCAGTGTTCCAGTGAGCAGCCATGAGACTTGCCATTGGGTTTCTCTGATGTCAACAGCAGCAGACACTGAGCCAGAGTCATGTCTCAGAGTGACCAACATGGTCAGATTCAGACTCTGCATAATCGACCCTAAAGTCACTGACAGGCCGACCCCACTTTTTTTTCCTCTGTGAGCACTGTCAGCATAATGGTCCAGAAATCCCTTATGGGATACCCTGCTTCCTCCTTGGAATGTCCCCCGGTTTTCATTCCAGTTATCAGCCCTATCTCCTCTCCCCCCAGACCTTTCTCTCCTTCTCTGCTCCCCTGCCCCTCGCTCAGTCAGCTGGCGACTAAGGCTTGGTTTGTTTGCATTTTGGCACCAGCTCTTGCTGAGTCTGTGACCTCCACTCAAAGCACAATTTGAGATGTTGAAAAGTTTTGCTTACAGTTTGGAACGGACAGGGTTCGTGGCCCTGACAAAGCTGGTCACATAAATCTGCGTGACCCACACAGCTTCTGTGATAGCACCATGCTTCAAAACCTAGCTGTGAATATCCAGACAGGCATCGTTCTTCCTACATGGGATGAAACTTAGTCCTACTGGAAACTGAGTCAGAAACCTATGTGGAAGCCATGAAGCAAGTCAAATGAGACAGTACAAAATCCTCCAGGGTTTCAGGCTCATTCAGCAGGGACTCAGACAGGAGATGAAAAGTAGCCGTGGCCACTGACCTTCCAGAAGTCTGACAGGAGGCAGAGAGAAGCAGCTCAAGTTGGGAGTAGGGGCAGTAAAGAGGAGCTGGCACTGCTACCAGAAGCAGCAAGAGTCAAAGAGATCAAGTGTTATAGGTGACAGAGCCAAAGATTCACGTCAGGTGATGAGACACTGGGTGGGCCAGCTCTTCCCCTGACAGCAAGGAGATGGGGCAGGATTCAGCCTAGAAGGGCTTACGGGACCCACGGAACAGGAGTCCGGCCTGGACATGCAGACTCTGCATCCTTGTGATTCCTTTCCTCAAATCTACCAGCAAGGCCAAGTGCATATTTTCAGGTTAATGGTCTCTTTGAATGCCAAACTAAACTTCATTTTCTATTTGAGAGAATTTTCCATTTCTGGTTCAAGCGAAAGTCTTAGTGATTTCAGCCAGAGCCCTTCCACACGGTAAAAACAATTAACCAAACGAGCTATGTGCCTCGGGGTCTCAAGCCCCATAGAAAGTGTAAATGAGTCCCCAGGCAGGCGGTGGACACGGAGTCAGGTGAGGGGCACATGTGCTCCTTTTCCTTTCCAAAATAACTATGGCTGTGAGATCCTGGGCACACTTGCCAGGAGGGCTCTGCCCTGTGAGCAGCTGTTGCCAGCAATGACTCCACATGTGTCCCCAAGCAGCAATTTGGGGCAATCTCCCAAAGCCCAAAGAGTTACATACCTTGAGTCATAATGCATTTCAGACCTCTGTGGCTTATGTGGACTTAAATAAAAATTACAGCCCACTCTCGGAAAGCATAATGAAAACTTGGTCTTTTCTAAGTACTCTCAACTATTTATAGTGGACCCAATAACATCTGTCCCTGAACCTTATGCCATTAGCCACCAAGTCACAGAGGGGACACAGGTAGTCTGCTTACTCCCTGGGCCAGAAGTGACATCATTCACGCCTCTAGCAGGCCTCCAGTGCCTCCCCAGCATAAACCTCCACATGTTCCCATTCACGACCTTCTTCTCACTGTCAGCCAGTGAGCAGAAAGTCCACTGAGATGGGGAATCATAAAAAATGATCTGTACATACCATTAACATTTTACTTGAGCCTCAAAACAAATGTACATTATTTTGCCAGTTTATTCTTAAGCTACTAAGACCTGATTTTCCTGATCATAATCAACTAGAAAAGAAAGAGAATCATACCACATTCCCATGGCCTAAGTTCCTTGATGAATCATAGGCTAGTCCTGGGCTCAGAAGTCATCTGAGGATTAGCTCCCTCAAATCCTTTAATGGAATTGAAAATGATGTAAGATTTTTATGAGAAAAATTAAGTTGGACTGAAGAGTTTGGCAAATCTGGGAAAGCTGAATCTTAAGTGCCTCTAAAAAAAGAAATATCACTGATAAATAATGATCTGCCCTATAGGGCCTTAAAAAGGTCTGGGAATTAGTGACCCTCAGTGCCATGTAAGGTGTGAGGAAGGCAGGAGTCTAAAAACAGGAAGATTGATTGGAAATCATGAGAAAGGAAAAATACTCCTCAGGCTGCTCTTTCCATTTGTCCACCCAGGCAACTGGTCCCAATCCCAAACTACCAAGAAATGTAGGAAGATGAAATGGACATGAGAGGCTCCAGAATCCAGACCAGCAGGACTAACAGTGGGTGGGGAGTGCATTCTACTGTTATTAGGGCAACGAATAAAAGCTGACATGCAGAACCCAGCACTCTGCCAGCACCATCTCATTGGGGGCTCAACTCTAAGAAGGTTGACCGACATGCAATTACCCCAAGACAGGAAACTAGAGGAGGACAGGAAGGAAGGGTGTGTGCAAAGTTCCTGGGGTTGAGTTCTACAGGCATTCTAGTAGGGAGAGCAGTGAGTCATGAACACAGTGATGGGCTGAGTCAGAACAGGGAACTTGAAGCTTACTTTTTAGGCTAGGAGGAGCTGCAGAAAGTTCTAAAAGAAAACCCTGATGCACTCACATTAGCATTTGAACAAGACCACTTTGGCAGCAGAGAGGGTCAAGGAGGTAAAATAGGCAGCATTGGCTGGGTTTAGGCAATGATGTCAACCCCTGATAGAAGGCATATGGGCAGAGGAAGGGCAGCTTGCAGATGACAAAGAATACATTGAAAAAGTAAAAGTCAAAAGCCTGAGTCAGGTTTTACTGATCTCTTATTCCAAATGGCCGGTCTCTCAGCTCATCATGCCAGCCCTTCACCTTGCCAGTCAGCAGATCCAGGAAATATTTGAGATACTGAATCTAAAAGGATATTGCAAGTTGAGCAGAGTTGTTGCTGTAGTATTTCCCACCACTTTCCCATCTCTCTCCATCAAATGCCTTTAGATGATCTTGCCAGGCAATGTACCAGTGTGTAGTGCAGTTGGGGCACAGAGGGCATAGAATAAGTTCACTTATCCAGATGCACCCAAGTCATCAGCTCATATCCTTAAAGAGCAGCTACCGCAGTGACCCCAAGCAGCCTATCACACATGAGCACAGAGGTGATGGGGGTCAGTGTGGGGTGCTCTGGGCATGCAGCTGTTCCTGGGTAATGAGCTGGGGGAAGGAAGCTGAGACACCTCTACAAACAGCATCAGTGAGGATTGGACAGTTGAGCATTAACTAAATTATTTAAACCTGAGCATTTACCAAGCCCTCCTTCTATCCCCCTGGGAAATGAGCTGTTCTTGGACCACCCGCAACAAACAGAACTGACGCTGTCCCCAAGAGAACAATTCTACTTTACTCTTGCTTGTCTTCGGCTGTAACCAGAAGAAAATGACAAGATCAGAACATCATTCTGGGCTTAAACCAGTGATGGCCAAGAGGATTCATTCAACAACTGAATTTTAGTTTGAAGCCTGAAAAGAAATGCCAGTTGGTATCTTGGGTCAGTCTCAAAGTCACCACTACCTCTATTGGAGCCATGCTGAAGGGTGCCTGGACCAGGAGAAGGGGTTCACCTGTATGCAAAACTTACGTGGACTCAGTTATCACAATAAATAGCATCTTCACGCAGCATTTTTAAAATCAGAATTCTTGTCAAAAAATTCATGATAGCATCAAAATTTGTCATGTCAAGTTACATTGAAACCTGAGGCAAAAGGAAAAATAAGTAATGTTGCCCAGCACTGAAGGCAAGAATTTGGAGTTCTATAGTCGTTCTCTCAGTTTCAGACACTTCCACCCCACCTTTGTCTCAATACACACACACAAAATTCCCCCAAAACAGCAACAGGACATGAAAACTGCTCTTTAGAAATGGAAGTGCATATACTGTTCATTGGCAGAGGTTATGGTGGGCATTCTTAAAACAACTTTTCTCATTTATCTTTTCAAGAGTGTTGCTGTTCACCTTTAAACACACACCTGAGATCAGCGTTTGTAACAGAGCTGCTGTACCCTCGGGGGTGCTCACACACTGAAAGGAGGAAAATCAATTTCAATCCCCGAAGGACAGAATTACTGGCACAGAAGGTCACTAAATGCTAGCCCTTCTCAGTGGGCTGACAACCAGAGCCTCCTGGTGCTGCTTCACTGTCCTTCCAGTGGAGGGAGGAGGGCAGCCTGGAGACTCCCACCAGCCAGGGAAGAGAAAGATGTCACTCATTCAAATCACGAGATAAATACTTTAAACAGCCGAGTGAAGAGCGGAAAGAAGACATGGCGTGTGCAGCGTGAAGTTACAGACTTATGTTTGCATCTAGCTCTCTGGAGAATTTGACCACGACTGACTCAACCAACTACATCCACAGCGGTTGTGAGTCTGTCAAGGTCACTAGTCAGACTGGGTTATCTACTCTCCAGGGGCTTGCTGCAGGGGATCGACATCACCAAAGGGCATAACTCCTGGCTCTGATGTAGAGAGCTTCCAGGCTTGGTTGCCAGTTTGCTCACACCCCATCCCGCCCCGGGGTCTGTGGTCACCATGAGTCTGGGCTTAGAAAGTGGTCACAGCCCTGCTGGATCCTTCAAGATGTTATGGAGTAATACCATTTGTCCCCTAGACATAATTACCAGCATTTTATTGGAAACTTCATGAATGGTCACAGGTCTTAGGTACAGAGGGGAAGTAGACAGAAGGCAGCAAGGCTTCTGAGGTAGAAGCCTACCCCCTCCCCCAGAACTACGGGACCAGTCCTGGGGGAAACGCACATTTCCATCACCTCCCCCTGCCCTGTGGAAAGTGTAGGGTTTCATGGAGAGAGCTGGATCATTGAAGTAAAATAGATCTGCAGACCTGAGTCTGAATCCTGGCTCCATTCAGAGCTATGGGACCTTGGGACATAATTTAACCTCTCTGAGGTTCAGTTCCCTAATCTATAAAGTGGAGAAAAGCTAATGGAAGTAAAGTACCTGGCTTCGAGCCCCAGCTCCTTGTGTATTCCAGCTCCATTCCCAGCAAAGGATGGCCCCAGCCGTCTTCTCTTTTCACCATGTCCTAATTGGCCTTTTTTCATGCCCAGAATCTCCAGGCTGCTTTTGCTTCCTATCAGCATATGGAACCGGAAGTGGCTCTCTCCATACCAAGCACCGGGGATTGGGTTTTCATGAGAAAAAGCTGCCAGGTTGGTGTATCATCACCAGCTGGTGTGATTTAAGCAGCAGGCAGCGAAGAGAAAGAAAACAAGGGTTCAGCTTCCCCTCCCTGCTCCTCCTGGACTTCTGTCTCATCAGGAGAATCTGGGAAACCAAGAAAGCCAGTTCTCCTGGCACATCCTGGCAGTCAGCTGCAGCTCTGAACTGAGTAGTGGGCGGGGTGCAAAGGAGACTTGAGCTCTGGAGGCTTGGTCCCTCCTCCTATCAGGAGAGGCAGGTCTTAGGAGCCCCAGGAACATAACCATCAACCTGATGGGGCGATGTGCAAGCTCTGGTACACCCAAGCAGAAAACATGGGAGTCTTATTTTTTTTTCTTTACTTATATATATTTGCCATCAACTGTGGTCTCCATGGATTTCCACCACCACTTCACCAGTGCACCATCACCTCAGTCCCTTGTGCTCTTTCTGCCCTCATCCCAGTCCCTACCCCTCCACACACACAAAGTGTTTCTAATTTGTCCTTGCTTTTTTGTTTTTATTATGGGTTTTTTTAATTGTTATTATTCTTTTCCTTGGTCGCTTATTCGGTTCCCTTATATTCCTCCTAGGAATGAAACCATCCGGTATTTTTCTTTTGCCTTCTGACTTATTTCACTGAGCATCATCCCTTCTAGCTCCATCCATGTTACTATGAATGACTCTAGTTTATCTTTTTGATTGCTGAATAGTATTCCATCTTGTATATGGACCACATCTTCTTGATCCAGTCATCTGTTTTTGGGCATTTAGGTTGTTTCCAGGTCTTACCTATTGTAAAGAGTGCTGCTGTAAAACATAAGGGTGCAGGTATTCTTTTGAATCAGTGTTTTTGTGTCTTTTGGGTATATTCCTAGGAATGGGGTTTCTGGGTCATATGGAACTTCCATTTTAAGTAGTTGGAGGAACCCCCACACAGCTTTCCATAGTGATTGGACCAGCTTGCATTCCCACCAGCAGTGTAGTAGAGTTCTTTTTTCTCCACATCCTCACCAACATTTGTTGTTGCTATTTTTTTTTTTTTTGATATGTGCCATTCTCACTGGTGTGAGGTGGTATCTCACAGTGGTTTTGATTTGTATTTCTCTGATTGTTGAAGCATCAAGAGATGCTGAGCATTTTTCCTATGCCATTTGCATTTCCTCTATAGAGAAATGTCTTTTTAGCTCTTCTGCCCATTTTTTACTAGATTGTTTACTTTGTTTTTGTTAAGTCTGCTCAGCTCTTTATTAAACAAAAATCCAAGACTCACTTGTTGGCAGTGAGATGTGACTTTACAAATGCCCTCCCAGATCTAAGCTAGGTAGCTGCCATCTCAGCAGGCCTGTTGGGAGAGATGATTGGAGATTTGATATCTGATGGGCTGGCCCTTGTCTGGATTAACGTGTCAAAGATAGGACAGAAAGTCTGCTCTGACTGCATGAGGGCATTGTTCCACCATACCAGCTGAGGCAAGTTAAAGAAAAAGTTGTTCATGACTCTTGATAAGCTCATCAAGGCAGACTTTATTCAACAGGGTTACTACAGTGTGGTTTTGAGGGGTGGGGAGAGAGATTGGACTCAACTCTGAACCAACAGGAATAAATAAGGATTTTTACCCAAAGAATAGAGCAAAAATGTTATCTATAAATGGAAAATTCCTAAGAAGAGACATAGGGTAAGAAAGGGGGATTCTTGCTGAAAGATCAGGGAGTATTAACAGAATATCAAGGCTCAAGGGTGGTTAGATACTAAGGGTGGGAACTTCACTAAATTGATTTTACAAGATTCTTGCTCAAACTGGGTTCTTCAAAGAGACAGGAAACCCCAAAGTGGGGCCTAGGCTAGCAAATGATTCAGAAGAGCCTCATTACAGGTGAGTACAAGGAAAATCTTTGTCAAGTGCCTGGACTATACTGTGAGTTTCGGCAACTTGTAAGCAAAGATGTTTCTGAAAGCAGCACTGTGATGGTGCAAAATACCTCGATTCCGGGAACTGAAAGAAATTTCAGGAAGTCAGCTGTAGGAGGCTTTAAGTGGCAAGAGAGCCATTCCAGACTTCTATGGGCCTAGCAGCCTCAGCAGCAGCAAAAACAGCTGTGGACACCAGCAGTGAGCCTGGAGCAACCTCAGACAGCAGGGACCAGATGCAGTTGCTGAATGAGTCCACTAGGTGGCAGAGCAAGAGTGGCACGGCTGTCCCTTGACAGACCTCCATAGTGACCAAGAGGGAACCACTCAAGACCCACAAGCAGTTGGACCTATGTTTAGAATACCAGCCATATTTGGTGAAGAAACTAGAGGTTCACTATTTTTATTTTTATTGGAGCTCATGGTTAATGGGACGCCTGGGGAAATAAGTTATGCTCAAAATTAGTTAATGTATAAATGTATGAAAAGATGATGAGCCATTTAACAAAGGGTGTTTCTGTTTGGGTAAATTACGGTTGACTCATCTAATTGTGTTTCAGAGAACACTTTCAAAGAAGGTAAGTGTGTTGGTTTCTCCCTTGGCAGGGTCTGATAGGAGTAAGTTCTATTTCCTTTCTTTGCACTGTTCGGCTCCGAGCCAATTAAAAGAATTCCATTGACAGCTGAAGCTGCCTCCAGTGCTCCCTTCTGAAGTCCCCCAAATGTGGACCCTGCCTTGGGGAGCAAAACAGAGAAAGAAGCAGTATAATAACCACAGCCTGCCCAATTCAGCAGGCACCCACTCTCACTCCCAGAAACTCCAGGGTGCTCTAGACAGGGAAGAAAGCTGAATTCCTCAGGCTACCCTGAGATCAAGTAGAGATCTTCAAACCACAATCTGTGGTCTTTTCCTGGGTCTTCTCCTCCATCCTCACCCTCTGCCTCCCCTTCATCTTATGTAAGGAAAATCACTTACTGAGCAGGAGCAAATGTCGCTGATACTATACATTTTTAGAGTAGACTTTTGAATAAATACCACGTCATTCATTCTCACAATAAGCCTATAAGAGCACGGGGGGCTGAGGTGATGGTGCACTGATGTTACGGTGATGGGGAATACATGGGGATTACAATTGATGTCAAATATATGTAAATTTTTAAAATTTTATATTAAAAAAAAAGAATGTCATTACACCCACTTAGCAGATGAGTAAACTGAGATATTGAGAGCTCAAGTGACTTGCTTCACACCATAAAGCAGGTAAATGACAGCCTGGGTCCTAACTCATATATGTCAATTCATATCTCCAAGGACCCTTGCCTTTTCAGAATAGTATGTAGCCTAACATGATTATATTGTTTTATGTTATTCCTCCCAAGACTTTGCATGTTTTTTAAGAAAACCAAAAAGGGCAAGACTAACAATGGATACAACAGATGATCACTTGCCTCAAACGTCTGCAGCTTCAATCAAGCCAGATTCATCTCTCAGATTTTGAATCCTAATTCCAGTAGATTATTTTTCCTTCTTGTTACATTTGATATGACTTCTCAATGCATTCTTTGCTTTCTCTTTTTATTATAGGGATTAAGAAATGGGAAACAGTACATGCATTTGCATGATTTCAATTCTACACATCACAACAGGACTGGCCTGCTAAAATACATAAGCATCTGAGAACAATCAGCCCATGCCACATCAGGATATCCCTCTCCCCACCATTATGATGCGTCCACCCTGTCCTCCTCTCCATTGGCATGGCCCAGTCTCTCCAGAAAACCTTCCTTGGCTTTTTTTATAGACATAGCAAGTGTCTTTCATAAATGACCATTTGACTGGTCTCCCTTTGGAAACTCCCAATAACAAATCTGCTATATTTATTTTGTGGGGCTGCTGCTAAAAAGTGCCACAATCTGGGTGGTTTGAAGTGACAGAATTTATTCTTTCACAGTTCTGGAGGCCACACTCCCTCCAAATGCCATGGAGGACTTCTTCCCTCCTTCCCTTCCTAGTTGTTCTTCAAATCACAGACACCCCACCTTTACCCACTATTCTCTCTTCAGTGTCTGGACTCCCCCTTTTCATGGACACAGTCATTGTGTCAGGCCCACCCTAATCCAGTTTGACCTCTTCTTAACTTGATTACATCTACAGAGACCCTGTTTCTAATTAAGGGCACATGCACCAGGGAGCCAGAACTAAGACTCCAACATTTCTCAAGGGGACTTTATTCAACGTAACAACTACTTTTTCCTATAATGCAGGGCAGACCTTTGTCGTCAACCACGGGGCTTTCTGTGGAGGAGAATGGACATCACAATCCTTCACGCAGCTATACCTCCCAGCGATCAGAGGCAGCTCCTTAGGGACTGACATGCCACAGAGTCCCACTCAAGGAATGAGGCTGTGATAATGGCCACCTGGCCCGTGGGGAGAGCCCATGGGGGAGATGGGGCCGGCATCCTTCAAGCCACTAAAGGGAGCTGCTTTCACATTATGCATTAAGGTAGGTACATGGGGGAGCCATCCTGGACAGCTCTGTCTCAAGCCCTCTTTGACCTAGTAGGTATCATGACATGTGACCACAGCTTTGGATCCAGAGAGGTCAAGTTCATGCTGCTTTTTCTGAGTCCACAATCTGCATGCGTTGGAGCATGGCCGGGTTCCAGCTTTGCTCCCTGCTTACGTTTCTCCTGCCTCCACCCGCTCCAAATTGGAAATAATGATACACAGCCATCTCTCAGGGCTGTAGGGCAATTTAATTAATGTTTTTAAAGCACTCTGAGGTCTTTGGATGAAAACTGCTGTGTAAGTGCAAAATTATTATTAGTTCTCAGCCTCCTTCCCTTGACTTCTGACATGGGCCTTTGTTGTTTCTGAATGGGAGCCATTTATGAGCTGTCCAGCTGGTTCTCTGGGTACATAGCAAGCACATACACATTTGCAGATTTTTTTTTCCTTTTGAAAAAAGCATTCCAACTCTGTGGGATGTCTTGAAGCTTTTCAATGTCTAAATTTTCTCTACTTGTCCCTACTAAGTACTGTAATCTCCAAGAGTAGATTGTAAACAGGCTACTTTGGAAAGAGCTGGGGGTGCGGGGGATAGTCAATTTGAAGAAATCGCCTTCTTATAATGAAGAATAAAACAATATCTCCTTCTCATGCAGAATCTAAATGAACCGCTAAGCGAGGTCTGTCTCCCTTGCCCAGAGGGATTCTGTACGTGTTTATGTGTGAAAACGAGAAAAGAATAGATTTGCTTTCGGTGCCCGAATCTCGCCTCTTTCCTTCACCCGAATTTCTCAGGGACCATGGAAACAAACACGCCCCGCCTAGAGAACGTTTCCTGATAGTCCTTTGTTACCTAACTGTGTGCTTCCCAGGGACCCCGTGGGGAGAGTGAAATAAAGAAGTAAGAACGAAAAAAAGTTATGTCTGCAAGTGAAATGCCTTGTCTCCAAAGGGCAGAGGAACACTCACGTGCTTTGCAAGCTCTGGGGCAAAGGCTAGCTGTGGCTCTGCTTTTCCTTTCAAGCCCATGGCATGTGACCTAGGCCTGACTCACTTGGCTCCCCTGGAGGTATTTTTTGGGCTATCCTAATAGCATTTTGTTAGCAGGGTCTGTTAGTCACCCAGTCGTGGCACATTTTAAAATTTCATTTTTAAAAATTGCTAGGGAGCAATCACATAACATGCAATCAGCTGGACAAAAATACAGAGGCACAAGACCTATGAAATGATCAAGTGTGAGGTACATGGCTATAACCACAAGAAAAGACCCCAAAGGAGCCCAGAGGATGAGCTCCAAGTTTACATCCACCAGTCGCTGCTTGGGTAGAGTATCGTTAAGTATTTGCATTTATATGGAAGACCAGGAGTATTCTGTTGCTATAGGAAAAGTTGAGGCAGGAGTGGGAGTAAAGACAGTTGACATAATTTTTAACCAGGTAACATCTCTTACTGGGACACAGTCTCCTTCTGGCTATCAAAATAGTACCGCACTGAGGGGCCTTTCTCATGGTCACAGCAGGTTAATTTCTGATTGTTGTGTCAAGGTCGGGATGAAAAAAATAGTTTCCTTCCAATCTGCTGCTTCTTATTTTTTTTATTTTTTTAAAGATTTATTTATTTATGCATACAATAACTGGGGTACAGGCCAGAGATGTGGGGGTAAGAGGATTCACCAGAGACAGAATGGGGAGCAGAATAGGGGGATCTACTGAAATACACTGCTGAGGGGAGCAGCAGGTGAGGCAGGGAAGGTCTGCTGCCCTTGTAGGTCAGCTCCCTGGCCGGGGATCGAACTCATGCTGCAGTGGCTGCGGGTGCCTTGTGCCACCAGGGAGGCCCCCTATTTCTTTTTAAAGAAGACATAAGTAAAAATAAAAAATATGCCTAGTTGCCAGGAGCATAAGAAAACCCAGAACTGAGAACCGACAGGACAATGTGTGGAAAGCAACTCGTTCCCATCCCTCCTTCTTTCTTCTGTTGTGTTGTGCTTCTGTTGGGCTTCCATCAACCTCCCAGAAGGTATTCCTGCTTCCTACCCACTCCAGCTTTTTCATTTCCTTCTTCACTTCATTTTCCTGCTATTGTCCTAAAAATGAATCTAATTTCATGGCTTGGCGCCCATTCTTATAATCCCTGACACTGCCCAGTAGCAATAATTTGTCTGTCTTCCATTATTGCCTCCTCCCTACTTGGTCTTCATTGTGAGTGCCTTTTGCCTAGGAGAGTTTTCTCACACAGGTTGGTAGAAATGCTTGAGTTGGGATTTGAAGACTCCTTAAGGTTTGGTGGTCTTAGGACAAGCAGGGTAGTGAGCAACTGGCTTATAAGCAAGTCCATCTGGGCTACAGTGACACTGATAACTGACCACAGTCCAGAGAGGGTAAGCTGCAGAGGGAACAAACCCAACGGTTAGACTTTGGGAACAGGGATTTTGTGTTACATGTGCCACAGGATTACTATTTGCAGACTTATAGTGCCAGCAGGGCACAGGGCAGGTTATCTATGATCCAAGGAGACAGGACAAGGAGGAGTCCTGGAGCCCTCGGTGGCTTTTTCAGGCTTTTATTATATCATAATATCAGAGGTGACCAGGTACATAGCAGGCAGGGATTCCAGGGGGCCAGGAAGCTGGCAGGCCTGCTAGCCCCTGACACATCTTCACTCTCAGCAATGTTGAATGTCCCATGACTAGTTCAAACCACAGAAAGTCTATGTCCCTTGTAAGTTTGTATTTTTTCTGAAGCACAGATGACAGCTGGAATTGCATTGACTGTCTTGGACACATGAGAATGAAGAGGCTGAACTTCAGCACAAATGATGTGAACCTTCTCGAGTGAAGTCACATAGCCTCACGGCCCTGCAGAAACACAGGTGTGCAACATTTGTATTAGAAACCACTTAGAAGAGAAGAATTTTATTGGCCTGTGGACTGGTTTGTATTTTGTGAATTCATAGTTTATATGAATGTTAATGTTTGCTCAGTGTTGCTTACATTTATGCATCTGTTTGGGTTTTAAGGATATTATTGTTAGGTTAATATCTGTACAGATTAAAGTTAATTATGATAATAAAAAAATCACTGGCATTTTGTTGGGGCCTTCCTGGTGGCACAAGGGCTTAAGCACCGCACTGTGAGGCATCCTCAGCCACTGCAGCATGAGTTTGATGCCTGCAGGGAGGGGAACCACATGGCGCAGCAGACCTCTCCTGCCTCACCCGCTGCTCCCCTCAGCATTGTGTTTCAATCAGTCTGCCTGTTCTGCTCCCCACTCTGTCTCTGGTGAATCCTCTCACCCACACACCCGTTTCTTGTATGTATAAATAAATAAATCTTTAAAAACAATTCTCTGTTCAAGTGGCCCCTCTACTCCTGTGCTTTAGACACTGTGCCTTTGCCATTTCCACCACCCTTCCCCACAACTGCCATTCAAAATGCTGCTTATTTTTCAAGTCCAAGGTCAAATGGAATTAGTTGTATAAAGCTTTCCTAATACACTCCCAGGTGAGTTTGAACACTCCCACCATCCTTCCATGTTCCCACACTCCTTCAGATACCACCCTGCTGTTAAGTAGAACAAGTAACTGTGCATTCAGCTTGGGCCCAGCTCCCCCTTCACTGGATTGCAAGCTTCTTGAAAGAAAGGGCTGTGTCTTCCTTCTTCTCAGTAGCACATAGAGTGCCTACAATAACACTTTTCCCAGATTAATTATTCAGTAAATACACTTATGTTAATTCCATTCATTCAACACACACACACACTATAGTAAGACAGTGGTAGTAATTTAATTTCTTATACAACTTAAAGCTGAAATTAGAAAACAAACACATCTAGTCCGGTGAAGACAATAAATAGCAATAATAGACTCTGACCAAAGAACTGGTTGATTGCATGTTATCAACCAATTTGATCAAATCTGGCTCAGCAAACAATCACTCACAAAACTATGAAGGGACAATTGCTATTGAATAAAATGAAAAGTTCCTATTCTAAGATTTTTAGACCTTTGGCTATTTTTACATAGGAAAGATGGAATATTAAACAATGATCCAATCAATACAGCCAAACAAATTTGCCAAAGAGGAAAGAGCTAGAGAACCAGACTGAACTCTTGCAAGACTCTCAACTCTTACTGGGTTGTGGGGTCAAACACATGAGTCTCACATAAGCTCTCTCAGTCCACAGGCTGTTGTGGGGTCTCTTCCTCCAGCAAATAATCAGACTTTGTTGGGTTCTTTCAGAGAGGCTTAGTATTTATGATAAGGAATAGTAAGTGATGAAACCAGCTGAGAATTATTATGAAAACAAAAGGCACAGAATTCTTTTGGGAAGGTGTGGAACTGATATTTGTATTTGTGTCTTGGAACACCCCAAAGTGAAATTATTAAAACTGGAGCTCTCATTCCATAGACAAAATGGGTCCTGGAAACAAGGCTTTCACTGGCAAGGAAAAAAATGGCGCCTAATCATGTACTTTCCTCTGAAATGCCTTGATAGGCTTCAGTCAAAGCGTGGAAAATCAAACCACTGTTTTGTTTTGTTTTTTAAACCCCTGATAAGTACTTAAATACTTATCTCCTCATCCTTGCCCCTATGCCACCCCACCTCTCCCCCCCCCCCCACACAAACAACCTCACCACCAAAGACTAGGTGGGTAGTGTTAAGTCTACCTGGCCTCAAACTTTCATCATGTTTTGTTTTTTTTTTTTTGCTTTAGTTAGTCCAAACTGACACAGGGCACCACCTCCTCTGATCTAATGACCATGAAGGACTTAACTTCCTCGTGTATTAGTCCTGTGAAAGCAACATGGCTCCCCTACCAAGTCAATCCACTGCTTTTAACAAAACTACTTAATTCCTTTTAACAAAAAGTTCAAGGTTGCTATCATTTTCTCTGCTGCCTTTTTCTTCTGTCTGCTTTAATGTTAGTGCAAGGTTTACTATTGGTCAGATATGAGATAAGCTCTTAAATATATTATCTCATTTAATCTTCATAATAAACCTTAGTTCTGTCTTAAATACCTGACATCTAAGGCTTACAGAGGGAAGTCCTTGTGCCCTCCTGGAGGCAAAACTTCCCAGTGAAGCTGGGTTTCAAACCTGACTCAGTCAGGACTATCTGAGCTCTTAATTACCATGTCAAATTGTCTCCCCAGCACTCTTAGTAAAGCACTGGAGAATGGAGTACATTCCATTGAAAGGGAATCCATAACTTCTACAGATATTTTATGTACATTTATCTTTACAAAGAGCCATTTTCCTAAGTAGATTCAACTGTGATGTGTGTAGATATATACACACACATACATACATATATATGATTATGATTTTTATTAGCTTGTTCTTATCATCTTATCATTTGGGGGTTAATATATCTATTTCAGAATCTTGAGTAAAACCCTATGAATCCAGGTACATTCCTCTGAAGTAGACAACCTCCTTCTTTCACCCTTCCCCTGTTTGGTGCATGTAGTCTAGTTGATCAAGTACTTCAGTAGCAGTGCAACCCCAGAGTGAACTCAGGAGCATCTTGGGGAGGAGGGTGCTATTTCACTTATGTCCTCTCTCTGAGAGAAAGGACTCAATCTTTTATCTCAAGAATTTCATCTAGGTTTCTGGTTCTCAAGCTAGTTTATAAATACCCTAGCCCTTTTGCCAATGTTTTATGAGAAGTTTTAAATATAAAAAGAAAAAACATTCCCTATTTACATGCATACATTTAATAACATGAAATCCATGATAATGATGCAAAAACAATCAACTTGGCATTCCCTTTAATCTCTAGTGAACAATGCATGCTAAAAAGATAAAATCTCTTTGGAAAACATGTAGGGAAAGGGCCAAGTTTGATAAGAAAAACCCAACAATTGCCAAGACAGCAATACAACATTCTGTAAACTCCCTTTTCCCCAGAACTCAGTGGCTCTTGTATTTCCCTATCTTGAGGTAACATTGGCTAGTGATTCAAGAACAGACTATGTACTGGTTGCCTTATTTCCCTGATGGAATTCAAATAGACAACTATGATAAAAGTTTTCTTCATAGCTTTCTCTGGTTGGAACAATTAAAAACATGAAAAATGAAAAGAATCCTCTTATGCTCAGAACACCTTTCACCATTACTTTTATATCACTGAAAATAATTCTAGTATGTTGACCAGATAGCCAAATAAAACACTATGCAGGTAGCCAGTGAAAATAAAGATAATGATTCAAGTGAGTTTCAAATTTGTATAGTGCTTTATACTTTTTCAAAACAATACACATACACTATTTCAATCAAGTCACACAACCACCTTTCAGTTTAAAATTCAGAAAGTATAAACCATAAAGAACTTGCTCTAAATCCCACAGCCAGGTAGTGGGATAGCTGGGACTGGAACCCAGACAAGTTCTTTATCCTGTAGTCACACTCTCTTCTCCTCTTCATAGTCAGTTTGGTTGTCAGTTTAGCAAAGATCTCTACATGCAGATACAGATTTCAAAAGGAGAAAACACAAATCCTTCTTTAACAGTGTATGTAGTTATAAAAATAAATGTGGCACTCTTCTTTATTGCCTCTTACGGATGTCTTTCCCAGATAAAAAGGCCCTGTTGGGGAACAGCTCATCGACCTGTTATTTCTGTAGACACATAACAGGGCCTTCACACCAGGAAATTATTTGCTAAATATTTCCCACTGTCTCACAGCTTGGCCTGTCAATTTCTCCCAGACTTAAAACATCTGGGCTAGTACAAAAAACATGGCACATTCGAAGAGATGTTTTCCATATGTGAAAGAAGACAGCTGTCTTCAAGAGTCTGTCCCAAGGCCAGCTCTGAGGTTCATATTTCCCAAGACACTGTTCCAAGTGCATCTCATTCTAGCTTTTATATGACTGAAAACGCTTCCAAGAGGTTGACCAGATGAGTGACTAAAAGTCTGAGCAGGTAGAAGCAACCCTGCAGAGCAGCCTACAAGTGGCTCCATGCCATGTGGTTCTGTAATGGTTTTCAAAGTCCTATCCACAAAAAGTGGGGTGAAATTCACTTTTGAACATTCGAGTTGGTGAAGGACTTCACATGAAGGATGCCATCTTCAGCGTGGGGCTCATTCTTCTCAGGTCCAGTGTGACACACAGGCATAGCACTGAACTTTTGGGTTTAGAAATCCTGCAGAAATCCTGCTCATACCAGTTCTGTCTTGTGAAGAGTCACCAACTCCAAAGGTTTTTTGGGGGAGGTAATTGCAAGAAAAGCTGGTTCCATGCCAGGTTTAGAAAAATCTGGAAAAATACTCTGATATCGTGCAAACTTCTGAAAAATAAAATAAAAATTGACAATTGAATAATGGGGAAAAATGGATCAGTGGATACCTTAAATTAAACTCCATTCATTATAAGTTGGCTGAACAGCTCATTTTGGTAGTCTTTGTTATATTGGCTACCTCACCCACTCAATAAGACTTTGGACTAGTATGTCCTAACTTCAACTAGGAGATTCACTGAAACAAGACTGAGATCATTTCAAGTTCCTACTGTGAAAATCAGTGCCCCTAGAAATAGGCATTTTTCAATAAAAAACTAATGCCACTTGTTTTTTAAATTTATTGCCCAGCATTTCTCTTTATCTTCTAATGTGCAAATAACTCTAATGGCTAGACTTTAAGTTCTTTAGGAGCAGGTACTCAGTCTTAAACCTTTTTATATCTCCTACCACGCCTAGCATAAAGGAATATAGGTTGCCTATATTATTTTTAATTATTTTATTTTGATTAATTTAGTTAGTAAAATTTAATTTACTTTGTACATATCAATAAAATTACTTTTTTAATATAGGGAGATGAGTGCTTAGCCAGAGAAGCAAGTAAGTAAACAGAGAGGACTTGATCTAGCCCTGGGAGAGCTCCTGGTCCCTGAGCAGCCAGTATTCCTGATGATACTGAAACTTCTTAGTGTGTCCCCCATGACCTTGGTCAATCCCAGTGAGCATTGTGCAGAAAGCCTCAGGGAGGTTAAGCTGGACCTTCAACCAGTAACTAAAGGGCATTTCAAGGACAACCAAGCACCAGCTAGTCTTCTCATACCCCACTGCTCTGGCTTCTTTGGGGCTAATTTTTAAGGAGTGCGAGAAAGTGCCAAAACCAGAGGAGAAAATCCCTAAGAGAAAACAGTTCAAGGGCAGATGGAGGATACTGATGAGGCAGTGGGGTGGTGGGTCTCGCTCATTGGCAAGAAGACGCTCTTTCTGAAATGGGGAATGCCGGTCATTGTTGCACCTTGTACCCCTGAAACTACAAGGCCCTCTGGTATATTTACGTGGTCCTTGGCATCTAAACTCCCTCACCTATCTTCCTTCATGTTCTCTTTCTCTGCTCTGTGCAGCCACTGCCGGAAACATAGGCTATGAGCTCTGATTCTCCCAGTGTCGGGGAGTGAGGTACTCCCCAAGTTCTGTGTTCAAAGAATAATACCTTACCATTATGAAATGACTCATACTAGCCACTAACCATATTCAGTTTGGTGCTCCAAGTGATCTTTTAAAAATAATAGATAATTTAAAAAGATACTCACACAAGTGAAAATGATGAGCGTTAAGTAGAAAATGACCAGCACCACAAGCAGCACAATGTCAGCTCTGTATTTATTAAAACTGTCTTCTTTGCCTTCCTTGGGGCATCCTTTAAAAACAAATAAGCAAAATATTAAACCATTTAGCAGGCACTTTCCACCATAAGAAACTAAGATGCTCTGTTCCTGCTTCTTGGGCCCAACATATCTCACACCCCGTGTCCTATCTGTGCAGTGACATTACAGGAAGGAAGAAGGGAGGGAGGGAGGAAGAGAGGGAGGAAGGGAGGGAGGG
>JAGFMF010011860.1:4491521-4545277 GCA_019455555.1 Galemys pyrenaicus
AAGGAAGGAAGGAAGGAAGGAAGGAAGGAAGGAAGGAAGGAAGGAAGGAAGGAAGGAAGGAAGGAAGGAAGGAAATATTGTGACATTTTGCAGTAGAATTCAAATTTTAGCCACAGATTTGATCCAAAGCTTCCAAGTTAAACTCTGATCTAAAGGCTGAATATTAGGATTTATAGAAGGTGCAAGAAAACATGCAGTAAACCACCTCACCTGTCACCTTCAAGATCACTGTGCCATTTCGGAATGTCTGTCCCGCCAGCTCCTCCAGCATGCACTTATATGTCCCCGAGTGGCAGCTGGTAGTGTTTCGGATCTTCAGGGAATACAGCCCCACACTGGTGGCCTCTGTAGAGCCCTTCTGATAGTATTGCAGGTCTTCCTCGGTGACCTCTAGCCTCTCTTCGCCATTCCTCATCAGCTGTTAAAAAAGAATAACGTTGCATCAATAACGTCAGTCACTGACAGAAGCTGCAAGCTCTGGCCCTCTAGGCCAAGACTCTACCTCTTATGTAAACTCGATCCTCAACTCATTTGTTAAACCAAAATATTGTATGCATGTGTCACCTTGGAGAGAAGACAAGAGAACCTGTGAAAACTCTTTAAGGCTTATCTTTTCCGGAATAAGATCAGAACTGCATTATATGCTTCTGTGTCCCCATGCTTCCCTCCCCCCTCTCCAATACTGATGTGTTGGCAATGATGATGTAGCAAAGAGTCTGGATCTTTCTGGATCAGTTTGTTGCTGGTTGTTCTATTTTAAATATTCTCTTGTTTCCTTCAGACACCAACTCATCCACAGGCTGGTTCCATGAGCAGGAAGACAGTGGAAAACAGCACCGTTCTGGGTCGCTGGTCAGTCACATTTGGCATGTGTGGGAACATGGGGATACCATCACAGCCTCAACGTGTACACTCAAAACAGATCAGCCTTTTGGGGGTGGGTGTAGATGCCAAATTTAGTTCATCAACTTATCCTACTGCAGTTATCTCCTTCAACCACTCTATGATAGTGGGGGCCGAGGGGTTGGGGCTCATCGTGTCCTACTTCAAAGATTAGGCACAAATCACATCCATCATCAATTTTCTCTTTGCTGGACATATTTTTAACTTGTCTAATGAGCTTGCCTTCTGATCGTGCACTGAAGTGTTTTTTAAAGCTTATACATCTGATAGAAACAGACTAGTCTCTGTGTTCAGTGGTCATGGGGAGGTCCCCGTGGTACCGCGTCTGCTTTTACTGGGGGCTGGAGACCAGCTGGGCGTCCTGGAGTTGGTGGCATTCCTTACCTGTCCCTAGCACTGCAACTTCACCAAAGCCCCATCATAAAGAAAGACATCTTCCCTGCCATTGCCTTGCTGGCACCTGCCAAGGTCTACTGTCCTGTTCTGGAAACACCCTGTAACTCCTCTCCTGTTTTACAAAAGGAAATCAGTCCAGCAAAATAAATAACTTGGAAGTAAGGGAACACCTTACCAGGCAGAGCCAATTAAGAAAAGGAAACACACACACACACACACACACACACACCCCTCAGTGGTTTCTATTTAATTTATTGAGTTAGGAGAAGCACCACCAAGTCAACAAAAAGCTCAGGTTTCAGCGCCCACGGCCTGGCTCTTGTTAGCATTCCCATGGAGCGGGCTACAGAGACATCTGGTGGCAGATTTATGCCTCCTGCAAGAAACCCTGCCCCACTCACTCCTAGCACCAGGCAGAGACAAATGGTTTTTCTCAGTCTGAGTCTATGATCATAAATCCTACTTCTTGACAGTTCTTGTGTTGATAGTTTCCTTCCTAAATAATCGAGGATCTACAGACTGGGACTCTTCAGGTGTTGAGATAAAGCAAAAAGGGAAGGCGTGGAAACTAAAGCATGCAACTGATTCTAAAACATTTCCCTTAGACCAATGATTCCCTTCTTAAGCTTTAGTAAACCATGGACTGCAGTCTTATCAAGTACTGGGACCCCTCCTTTTCTCTGTGCTGGCAGAGGTGCCAGGACCAATCTGTACCAAGATCCCACCCTCCACAAAGACCTGCTTGAGTTAATTAACTCAGACTCTACTCTGCAGTCTCCACAGTGATGTCTCACCCTGCTTTTCTTTCTAAACTACCCTCTAAATGGTTATAACTTTCTTTCTAAAAGATTTCACTGGAACTCTGTTTTGCTAGAAATCCTTGCATCCCAAAAGATGCACACTTGACTGCAGCATCCATTTAAAGATACTCCATCTCTGGTTTTCTCTTTGAGGGCCTCCTCTCCCATGCAGTGACTCCTCTACCAGCTCAGAATGTCAGTCAAAGACTGGAACCCCTGTGGAGCTGGTGGAAATATAAACCATTGAGCTTATTTACATAAAGATGACCCCATTGCCATGCCAGCTGCTGAGAACCACTGCAGCAAAAAATGTCTCAGAGATCAGCACTGGCTGGCAGGGCCTCTGGCCTATTTGCAAAAAAACAATTTGTTTGCTACAAATCAATAGTAACAACAAAAAGCAATTCATTAGAAGGCAAGACTTCCATGAGCCTCTGGCAAAACCTCCATGGACCTATTTTCAGATGGCAAAACAAAGGCAGGAAGAGATCATGGGAGGACAGGAAGAAGTCAGGGAAAGGAAGAATAACCCCAGTGCAACCTGCAGGATTTTGATTTCCTGAAAGGCACAATCATCAATGTGATCATGGCAAAATATCCCAGCTCTCATGGGATCACCTTCCAATGGCCCCCTCTTACGTCTTTCTGAAAGACACAGAGAATGAAGGAAACAGTGGATTCACTTGGGAACTCCTGCTGAAGTGATGAGCAGCTTTTGCTGCCTGATAATTAGCTACAGCAAAAGGAGCCCGCTGTAGGTTCATTCAACACACCTGGAAATATTTCATCCCCTGCTCTAGCTTCAAGCAATAGGGTACACGCAATGCCGATTCCCTTTCCTTTTGCCTTTTTAAGTCATATCTTTTCACGTGATTCTATTTGGAGAATATGAGACTTGCCTACAGCTGCAAAACTAGTTGTAGTTTTTATGTTACTGTTGCATGCTCCAAATGAAAGTGGGGCACTAGCTGCACCAAGAGACTCTTTCTGTAGAAGTTCAAGTCGTTATTTTTGGTTTGGCCAAGCAGCTATCTTACTGTGCTATCAGGTGAGTTAGTGGTGGCAGAAGCAGGAACCAAAGGAGAATTTCAGTGGGAGGAAAATGGAATAACAGTAAATGGGCATCCTCAGCTTGACTTTGTTTCACAAGCACTTACAAACATTTGGCCTGGCTCAAAATCAACCACTGGCAAGACAGGCTCTTCAAACATTCCAAATCTAAAAGTGTTTCATTGCCTCTCTGCAAAAGCATTTTAGGAAATAGTAATTTATAACAAAGGAACCCTTGGATTCATTTACAGCCAAGCATAATTGACAGGAACTCTTTAATGCACACTTGATAACATTAGTATTGTAGTGTGCTAAACCACAACACGATATGGGCAAATTAATTCCTCAAAACATTCATTTCAATTATGTTTTAGAAGTCCACACAGTAACTCTTATACTGATAATTCTATCTTTTGATTGATTTAGAAAAGGACAAAATATAGGACATCTTATTTTCAGGAAACTTCTAGTCTTGATTTGTTTTAAGGTCTCCAATTTGACTAAATAACTTAAATACCATATTCTTTCTCTAACGTGGAGATTTGACCTTAAGGAAACTAGAAGCCTTAAATTAAAATAAACTCTCTTTAATTTGCTGAGTACAAAATCAGGCAAATGCAAGTACTAATTTTAAAGACATGTGAATTAAGCTTCCATTTTAAGATGAACAAATTTGAACTGGAATGAATGAAATTAAATAAGTAAGGCTGAAATTGAGCCAATGTTTCCATCAAAATCCTTTTGTAGAAAGTGATTGTTTCAAGTTTACATAAAATTTTACCCTAATATGTACTAACCTCCTAGACTGCCATATTTGAAAATAAAAGAACTGTTCCATTGCTATAGCAAAGAAAGAATTTTGATGATATACTTAAAATCCAAATTTATCATACATGAGATCTGTCTGCCAAAAATGTGATAAGAAACAAACTAAAAGAAAAGATTTTTATAAAGGCAAAATGTGTGTACATACATATGCATATAAATATTTCACCCAGCAATTTGATAGAACATTTAAATGTATGGACTTCAAGTGTTTAAAGGTAGTATTAAATTGATCTAATATATTCCAATCACATTGAACAGCTTTTTTTTATTGCATTTTTCATGCACTAACATTCATGTACCTTGGTTTCTAACTCAATTAAAGTGCCAATATAATCCCCATCCATCATAAAAACAGCTCTTTATAACTTGTAGAATAGTTTGGCTCAGAGGTTGATGTCATAATGAGGGTAGAATGTATGAACATTAACATCGTTTTTATCAGTATAGTTTTATTAGAAAAATGATTTTCCATTTTGAAATTTACTGGGTCTAGCAGATAGGGGTGGATTTATGGCTGCTAACAGCTATAAGCATAGCAGAGGCAGCATTATTAAGAATACAGACTTTAGAGATGGCAGATCTGAAACTAAACCTCCAACTTCCCTGGATAGAAATAGAAATTCCTGATGAAGAGACCAAGCAGTTCTCAGAATTCATGTGATCCTGGGATGATTTTATCTCTCAAAGTGTGTGAATACACCTAGGAAGATGATGGAAGTGGATACTATACCATAGTGTCAATCATAGGGAACCCCTGAAAATGTTATAACCTGCTTTCATTTTCATAAGATTTCATTCAGAATTCTAAGTAACTCCCTGTATGTCAGATTTATCCAAAAAGCATTTTCTGGATGAGTGAATGAGTTTTAGAAACACTGAGAAAATCACCAATGCATTCGTTGTGATATCAAAAGACCTGAAAAGTACAAGTTCCATTTCCTTTATCAGTACCTGGGTCATCTTCAGCAAGTAATTTCATCTGAGTCCCATTTCCTCATCTGTGACTTGATTACTTATCACAAGGGGTTATTTTAAGAACCAAGGAGAAAACACATAATGTGTTCAAACATTGGTTAAGATGGCAATAGAAATAAATTATTGTTATATCTGATAGTTTCCAATGCCCTCCATCCAATCATTCCTTACTTCTGGTACTTTCTCTGGCACAGTTGTTCCAGAAGTTCCAATCTCCACTCTAGGAAGAAATAGACTTACTAACAATGTCTCCAAAACATCCACAACATTCTGAATTTTCTAAAGCACTATCATAACAACATGATTTTAAAAAGCCCTTTGGAACTGGGATTTGGACACAACGTTAGACCATTTATTGTGCTGATCATCTTTCCAGGAACAACTGATGGGCCCTGCCCATATGAGACATAGCCTGTGAACTCTGAGTGAAGGGCCTTCAAGGACCGCACATCAGCTTCTCAAGGAGGCACACTTAACTCAGGTCTGACATCTGTGACCAGAGAGACTGCTCTGATGGGTGCATGACCTGATCAAAGCCACTTAAATGCATATCACATATCTGTTGCTATATTAGAGGCACCATCTTTTCCTTTGCACTGGATTCGGGGGGAGTAAACGAGGGTACAGTTGCCAGCTACTGTCTCACAGCCATGTGGAGGTTGATAATAAAACCAGCAAGAAAGAAGGAAGAGTTGAGAGCAAAACACAAGTTCTGGGGGATTTGTAAACCTCTAAATTGAGCAATATTCATTCCTAGGCCTGCCATTACAACGCACCACAAACCAAGTGGTTTAAAGCAATAGAAATTTATTCTTTCACAGTTTGGGAGGTCAGAAGTCCAAGGTCATGAACTTGGCATGGGTTGGCAAGGCCACGCTCTCTCTGAAGGCTCTAGGGTGGGGAATCTCTTTCATGCCCCACTCCTAGCTTCCGGAGTTATTGGCACCCCTTGGCAGTCCTTGGCTTGTAGACACATCACTAATCTCTGCTCCATCTTCACATGCTGTTCTTCCTGTGTGTCTGAGTTTGTCTCTGTTTTCTCTTTTTGATGTCAATCACACAGAGAACCCTAAACATTACTATATGCATGTATCTTCATAGGTTTCCAGTGTCCATGCCATTTCTCTTTACAAAGACAGCAGTCACTGGACTAGGGTCCACCCAAATCTAGTATGACCTCACCTCACCTTCATTACATTTGCAAAGACCCTATTTCCAGCTGTCATATTCACAGGTATCAGGGATTAAAAGTGACACATCTTTTGGGAGGGATACAATTCAACCCACAACACTGACCATAAATGAAATGTGACCTATAACTGATTTTTTTGCAGCACTATTTATAATAGATAAGACTGGGAATCAACCCAAATGCCCAAAAATAGATGACTGGATCAAGAAAATGTAGTATATGCACACGATGGAATACTATACAGCACAAAAGAGATAAACTAGTGTCATTCACAGAAACATGGATGGAACTTGAAGGGATGATGCTCAGTGAAATAAGTCAAAAGGAAAAAGAAAAATACCAGATGGTCTCACTTATAGGAGGAATATAGGGGATCATGGGGAAAAAGTGGCTAGAATGGATTTTTAAAGTTTTTTTCCCATTTCACTTATAAACACCAATATATCCCTTTATTTTTAGCTAATTTTAACTAGATTTATAATCCTTCAAAACTTACAGACTCCTAACCGCCTTCACCTAAATAAGTGTGGCACAGAGAGGGCTACTTCTGTGTGGGTCCAGCCTCTTTGCGGGTCAGTTCTGCTTTGCCCCTAATGTTCATTGGCTTCCCACCCTGCAGAGAATGATTTGATTCTGAACCTTCATTTCCAGAACCAGCTTTAGGATTCCAGTCTAAGATAGTTATGAATTGTTTATGGCAACTAACATCCTTCATCCCCCATAGATTTTCCCTATCCAGACAGGTAATCCTATATAACTACCAGCTTCCCCATGGTCTATCCTTTCTTGGAGAATCAGAACAGGAACACATAGCAGACTACTTGGAGCACCA
Source organism: Galemys pyrenaicus (assembly GCA_019455555.1). NCBI lineage: Eukaryota > Metazoa > Chordata > Mammalia > Eulipotyphla > Talpidae > Galemys > Galemys pyrenaicus. The sequence goes on from JAGFMF010011860.1 coordinate 4,498,498, forward strand.
TGAAAAATTAAGTGATATTAATGAATCTTGGGCTTTCACATCTGCACTAGTTTTACATGACACACAGGAATTTTACCCAAATATACTTCAGGCAAAAACAAAAATCAAAGCCAGGCTTATGAGTGTAAAGGAATCTTAGGTAGTACTTTAGCTCAAGGACTGTAAATAATAGAAAATTTGGGGTTATCACAGGAACAGCCAAAAAGGAATTAGTGAAACAGTTTTAGATAGAGGATTCCTTTTTCAGGTGATGAATCCCATTTTAGTTCTGCCCTACATAACACTTTCCCTTACATCACTGAAACCTTGTTCTAACTTCCTCTTTATGTAGTGACATAACCAAGTAAGGAACTCAGACAATACAGTCCTCATGTGACCCAGGTTCCCCCTTTTAATCATGGAAAACTAGTGCCTGGTGGTTTTGGGTTTTTGGGTTTTTTTTTTCTTTCTAAATTCAAGTGCATTCTTCCTGCCTACCCTCTTGCAAGCTGAAAGATTTAAGCAACTTTACTCCCTCTCATCATTACCTAAAAATCTCAGTGATCCACTATTCTAGTTGAAGCTTCTTCTAAAGCCACCTCACAGGCAGCCATATTCTGCCTTGTCCACACCTACATAGAACCATGTGGACACAATGGTGACCAAGAGGGAAACAAGTAAATTCCACAAATGTGTTCTGACTTGAGTTAACCTGATGGGAGTTTCATGGCAGTGAGAGAATAAAACTTTCGTCTTGGAATAAAATCAAGATTCATCTTTGAGAATGAATCATATTATACCCTTCACCACAAGACCTTGCTTTTATTTAGACATTTTTCATTGTCATTCTCTTTGTTTACCAACTTTCAATGGCTCCTTCCTGCCAAAAGCACAAGGTTCAAGTCATTATAGTCTGGCATTCAAGGTCCTTCACTATCTGTTTGCAGCCTACCTTCTAACAGTATCTCTCAATCCTCTGCTGTCTAATTCTCCCTTTTGAGGCACTAGTTAGTGCACTGGTTCCCAAAAATGCTATGGATTTCTGTGTCCAACACTTACTCAATATAATCATCTGGCAAACATTCTGGGTCAAACTTGGGGTGGTTAATGCCAGGCCCAGAGACTTGGCACACATTTGGGACTTAGAAATTATCACTGAATATGAGCGATAGCTGGAATACAACTTTATGCCTTTCATAGTTGGAACTATGGTTGATCCCATAAAGCCCAGGGATGCTCAGCATCAGACTATGGTTGATTCAACCAGGTCAGGTAATATAAGTGCCAGTGGGACAATATGATTGTTCTTTGATGCTAATATATACCCTGTTCTCATATTTCAATGTTTCATTGCTTCTACATTGAATGTAGAAATGTTTGCTTTTCCTCTTAAAAAATGTGTTCCTAACTCTCTTTAACAGATGACATTCTAGAATAAGGAAGTGTAGTGACAACATTGACTCATCCATGGGTTCATCCAGACCATTCTGGCATCTGCCAAACCATTCAACTCTAACTCCTCGGAAGGTGTTCTGTTCTCCCTTGCTTTGTAGCTCAGTACCACACAAGATGGTAGAGGTGGCAGAACAAACAGATGAGTGATAGGAAAGAAAGCTTCATCACAAATCAAAAACAATCCAGATCTTCATGGTCAGTCCATGAACTTTTAAAATAGTCTGATGCTCTCCTACAGTTCCCGTAAATCCACATGAGAGCCATGATCTGCCCTAGCTGGGGTTCTTCTCAATACTAGAAACTTTAAGTCTGATCTACTCTCTGACATCACAGTCTCACTTCTGCTTTCTCCCTTCCTTTGGAAAGCCTCTGAAAAAACACTTGTCCTATGACACATCTCTGTTCACACCCCCACAGTGTCACCCAGAGATGACACTTTATATCCTCTTTCATTATGCATAGGTTGTCAGGGCCGCCTGCATGACACAGGCTGGTCATATATCCCCCTGTTAAATAACCACTCACTCATTAGTGTTGGTGATGAACATCAACCACGCTCAACACTCCTTTCAGTGTCATCCCTTCCATCCAAACACAGGGCGGCTTCATTACAGTGAGTGTAAGCTAAGGATACACAGCAAGAAGCACAGACACAGCTCTTTAATGAATGTTCTTATTCCCAGCAACATAGGATTATACTCTGTCTAGGACTGTACACTAGGAATTAACCCAAAGTCACAAACACATGGAGGAAGGTGCTATACCACAGTCTATTTGCAAATATACCCAATAACCTCAAAACAGGTATTTTACAAATACCTCCCAAGCAACAATCTACTTCCAATTTTAAAAGTTAAATGTAACTGTTATCCTAATCGATACAATATTTCTCCTCAATCACCCACTCTGCCCAAAAGGTATAGCTCGGGAGGAGTCTTAAGAAGGATGCATGCTGAATCTCAGTTAGTGGGACATAAATCCACAGGAAAGTAAAGTTAGATTAACAAAACTGGGGCATCTGCCCATACTGGCTCTACCTTTCATCCCCATGCATGCCTTCTCACTGCACATTTGAAACAGAATGAAATGGATACAGTTCCTTCCCAAAGTCATCCTAGTGTTACCTAATTGGACGCTGACCACTTTGAGTGTTTTGGTAAAGCGCAAGTGATAAGAAACACATGTTTTACATGGGTCCTTTCTAAAATCACAAGTGGTGCCAAGTGGCCAGTGCTAGGATGCTCTGTAGTATTGCAGAACTGAGAGGTAAGAGGAATTTTGAATAGCAAGTCATTAAAAGGAAACTATGATATGCAAGAAGCTGATTCAATCTGGAAGACAGTGAAAACCCACGCTCCAAACGACTCTGCTTTTGGTGTCAGCACACACCCCATGACCATGCAAACCACACTTGTGATGACAAAGGAAGGCAATGTAAGCCAAACTGACTGTGGCCACCAGGTTCAAATTCCTCCCTGCATAGCTACTTCTCCACTTCACTGAAACATTTTACCAAGACAGGGGGCTAGGGAGCACAAGATGTTTAATCTTCTGAAAAGTGAAGTATTTTAGTATTTTACCACTGGCCTAATTTCAGAACATGTGATCCATTTTTATTGGACAAGCACCATCAATACAAACGTAATCATTACTGGACTGGAAACAAAATGAATATCTACAGAATATGCTGAGACCTGTTCAAAACACTTGTAGAACAATATATCGCTACCTGTTTCAAGGTAACTGAAAAGTGTGCCAGCATAGCAAAGCTCTCCTCTCCACCACTACTGAATCACAGTTTACTTCTTAAAAAAATCACTGTGGCATGATTTTTCAATGACCCTAGTCCACGAACCAATAAAATAAGAGAGAATGCCAGAGACTGCTGTCCTTTTGTTGTTGTAACAGAGTTTTGAGAGACCTTCAGGGTAAATTATACAAGAATCATGTTCAATCAACAAGCATCTACTTTATAGACTTACATCATCAGTTGACATCCAAGAAGAAGCCAAAGGTTAATTGCTATGGCTTACTGCATCATTCTAAATGACCTTGTGCAAGAAGATTTAACTCGACAACAGTTTGAACTTCACAGTCTGAAATTTCATCTCCTGGCTTCATGAGTACTTTCTAATTACTTCCCTGGGGATATTAATATTGTTTTCATTTTTTTATTTACTCTGTGGAAGGGATAAGGGCTTCATGTTTGCCCCTTCTTTAAGATAACTACATCCCTGCCTGGCTTGCCCGGCATCACTTTTCTTTTCTTTACCTTCTGTATCTAGGATTGAAAATGGGACCACGAACCTTTTAAGCACTCAGGCTGTGGAATGACACTGCTTGGTTCAAATCCCAACTCTGCCACAGAGGCAGAGTAACAACAGCACACAGGCTTCTGCAGGCCCTGGCACTCAGTGTCCTCCTCTGTAAAGTAGGAGCAGTAGCTGTACTGGTCTCTTAAGTCCATGGGAACAAGTGAAACAGAAAATGTAGGTAAATATTTAACTCAGAGCTTGTCTATGACGAGCCTACCGATCATATTGTTTTTGCAATATTTTTGTTAAAATCCTATTGTTTTTACCATAGGAGTAACTGTGGAATTATCATGGTCTCCATTCCCACCGTGAATAAGGTGGAGATGAAGTTGCAATAATAACAAACCTACTTTCATACATAATATAGTGCCCAGAGGCAGCAGCCCCAGATGCAACTCTCTCTGCTTTTAACTTGTAACTTGCTCTGCCTTTACAGAGAACCTTCCCTATGTGTGTCAGGAGAGGACACACACACACACACACACACACAGGTGGGGGGCTGTCCTATGTTATGCTGCTTTGTGTGCAAAAGAAAGCCCTGGACTGGTGAAAAACTCCAAACACAAGAGATTTTCTCCAAGGTAAGAGAACCACGATTCAGTGAGACATCTACTAAGACTGGGATGTCGTGTATTCATTGAGCTTGAACTGGAGGTGCTATTGTGGTTATCACCTCAATGAAGAAGGAGTGCAAGGGACCAGTAACCTCAAACAGACACTTTTGGGCTTTGCTACTCTACCAGCGCAGTCTTACAAGATAAGAATCTTCCAGTTGATAGCAAATCTTTAAAAAACCTCAGTGGGACTCAGTTCTCAGACAGACAGTGAGACTTGCTGGTGAGGACCCCCTCTTTTCTGGACCCCTCAGACTGCAGAGAGAGGAGAGGCAGGGGTTTGGGGGAGGTCAAGGACACCCCAGAAAGAAGATGACCGGCAGGTAATTACTATCTATGAAACAAGCTTAAATCACATCTTAGCCTTTCCTTTCAAGTCGTCCTCTCCCCACACCCTTCCATGCAAGTCACAAGCATCAAAGCACAAAACACCAGAAAGCAGGGAGCATTCCACCTGTCCACTGTCCAGATCTGCCCTTTGCAGCTTTCCCCGGGGCCCGCTGACCACAACCACAGGTGGCGTCCAGAATTCAAATAAGAGGATCTCAGCCCTTCCAAAATCTCTTGTGTCACCCGCGCAGGCCACCTTCAGGGGCAAGTAGAGGATGGCGGTCCTCGTGGAACAAAGCCTAAGTCAGCCTGGTACTTGGGTGCCCTGGGATTTGGGCGGGGCTGGGAGAGACGTGGTTAAGACTCGGTATGTGGAGTTCAGCCCGGGAAACAGACGCCCCCTCCACAGCGCGGGGCCACCACACCTCGGCCCCGGGACATCGCTGCTCTTACCTTGGTCCAGGAGACCGTGTAGGACACTTGCGGGTCCCAGGGGGCTGTGCAGGGCAAGTCCACGTCTTCGGAACAAGCCACCATCACCTCCCGCGCCGCAGGGGCCAGGCTGCAGGCTGCAAGAAGGAAAGAGAGGGTGGCGTGAGCGATCTGGCAAAAGGGGTGTCTCCGGGAGGAGGTGGGGGGGGGTGCCGATGGGCGTTCTGGGACCCTACCGCAGCTCAGGATCAGGAGCTGAAGACCGCGCGACATGGCTGGGAGATGCCGGCAGCTGAGCGAGCCCCGCGCTTTTAAACCCACAGGCACTGGGACTTCCCCCGGAGTCCACCCAGGGGAATCCCCAACGGGCGGCGTAAGCCCGCGGGCCCTCCCCGGCCAGCAGCGACAGGGCGCCCCGTCCCCGCCCCCGGATGCAGCCACCTGCCACCCCCAATCCCGCCTCAACCCCAAGGACACGCCCAGCGCTTGGGGCGCTGCAGACCTAACGTCAGACCGAACGCCTGCTAGGGGCGAGGTCAGGGGAATATTATGCCCTTTTTCTGGAGACAAAAACAGGTTGGAAGAAGCTGAGCAGCTTTCCCAGTCGCCCGGCCTGTCCGTGGTGACATGGCTGATCAGCCCAGGCCTTCCTCTCCAAATTCTGTGAAGATCCAAAAATCCACTCCACCTCCAAAGTGTGTCTTACTTGACTCCTTGCCTTTGGGGCTGGGTTCTCAGTTCCTATTTTCCAGCCTATGCAGATCATGGCTACCAAGGAGAAGCTCTCATTAAATACACAGAGCATTTCTGGGAAAGATGGAAGAATTCTAGAAGAAACTAGAAACCAGCTCTATCCTATTCAAAACATCCAGTGTTTATGCTTCAGTCCTAGACAGGTATTTTTGATAAGCTAGTGTTTACATGGTTTTGTAATCTACTTTTTGTTGCAAGTTTCCTCGTCATTAAAAAGTTTTTACACCATCATTTTGATGGTTGCATAATATTCCACCACACAATTGTACCATTAAATGAAAACCAGTTAGATAATGTGTGACATTTTCAGTTTAGTGTTTACTAGTCTCTGTGGTGTTAACAGGGTTTCTTTTATTTTTGTTAATATAACAATGCTGCAGTTGCTGTGATGAACTTTGTGGAGATAACCTATTGTTCTAATATTGCTTCTTTTCTTAGAAAAAACACATACAGGAAATTATGCTAGGTCAAAGGGAATTTATAGTGTCTTAAATATTGCCCAGTTACCTCTACCTGCAATGTCTGAGGGTGCCTGTTTCCCAAACTCAGGGAACACAAAATGAATGGCTCTTGGGTTGATTATGCTAAGTGAGGTCAGAAAGTAAAAGACAGTTACCCTGTGGTTTCACTCATCTGTGGAATATAAATAACCAAAGAAAATAAACTGGCAAAGCACAGCATAAGTAATTCTTACACTGTGAAAAATGTACTTGTCATGGGGTTGGGGAGAGGTGGGATAGCGAAAGAAGGAGAGGTTTGGTGGAGAGGTAAGGCAGTCTGGTGCAAGATGAATGAAGTGTATGCATAATGAAGGTGTGAAGATGTACCCCCCAAAGTTGTCTATGTAAAACAACTGACAAACTAATAAAATTTGAGGAAAAAATTAAAAAACTAAAGCTGTGCAGTTATGAACCACAACTGAAAGAAAGTATTATCAGGTCCTTCCCCTCTTGTCCATTCAAGGGATTTAAAACAGCCTGGAGAAGTGACTGCACCAGTGCACAGTCAGGCCAGCTGTGTGTTAAGTGCTGTTTCCCTATAACACTAACCAGACTTGTTTTTTATTTAGAAAAATTTTAGATGTAGAAAATAAGATTGAGTACATCTGTATGCAATATATTTTCAAGAAATAAAATACCTATCCCTTGCTGTTGTCCCTGGCACTTAAGCATGGGTGAATAGACAATATGGCAGGAAGATGGGGATGTTCATGGCCTCCAGCCCAGCAATCCCATTGCCTTGTCAGACTTCATCATCTTGTCTTTCAAAGAGCCTGTGTTCATTTACATGCCCCTCAGCACAGTTTGGCATGATCAGATTTCCCTTCAGATTTTTAACAACCTAATGAGCATGGAATATTAATTCCTTTTTGCTTAACTTAAGTGACGTTGGTTATGAGGAGGGAGGAACCACTTGGATTTCAAGGTCATTGGGTGACCTCCTTTGAGGTTGTTTATTCATGTCATTTGGCCTTTTGTATTGACATTGTTTATAAATTTTGGGACAAATCCTTTCTTATGTGCATGCCAAATACCTTCTCCAAGTCTAACTGAAGTTTGTATCTGTCACTTTATTATATCTTTAAATGTGCAAAACAGTTAAAACTTAATTTTTTTAAATTTAACGTCAAATTTATTGTTCTTTTCATTTATGGTTTGTGTTTAAGAAACATTTTCCTACCCTGAGATCATAAAAATATTCTCCTTCATTTTCTTCCCAAACTTTTAATGAAGTCATGCTTTTTCATATATAGGTCTTTAATCATTTAAATCCGGTTTGATGTAGCAATTTAATTTCTTTTTCCATGTGAATAATCGATTGTTCCAGGCTCTTGCTAAAAGTCTTTATTTCCCCCTGATTTGTTATGGCGTTTTGTGCTATGTACAAAGTTCCACATATGTGTGGGCCTATTTCTAGACCATTCTCCTCTCTCTCCTTGTGTTGTCTTATTACTCAACTATAGTTAAATTTTGTCTTTCTTTTCAAAATTGTCTTGGTATTCTTGGTTTTACACTCCATTTTATGCACGTTAGAATTAATTTCTGACCCTCAGTAAACTGCGTTTGAATTTTAATGGAAACACATTGATTGCATAAATGAATGTATAAATTGATTCTGCAAATCCATCAATATTTGGTCTTTTCCCATATATTTAGATCTTCAAGAATTTTTGAAACTTCATACCTAATCTTTTCACTTTTTGGAAGATTTATTTCTAGTATTTTTATATACTGGGTAGTGGTTTTCTAAACTGTTGTTCTCTAGTTGCTCATTATCAATGGATTAAAATTTACCTTTGTATAGTTGGCGATCTTGTTGGGCTTTCTTATTAATGTTAACAATTTGTTCTTAAACTCTTACTTGAGCCATTTCTCTAGAATTACTTAGAGGATTTTTTTAATGCCAAGTATATGGTTTGGTTTTAATTGCTGCTACTGGAGTGTAGTAGTTGAGCATGTCAAGAATGTAGTCTGTATGATTCTTTGCTGCTTTTTAAGACATGTTTTTTGGTCAAACATGTAATCTTTGGTAAGCGTGTCATGTGTTTTTGGGGGAAATATATATTCTCCCTATGGGTCTTTTTGATCAAGTTTGTTCATTCTGTTGATCAGGTCTATGTTGTTGGTAACATTTGTCATCTTAAACTATCAGTTACTGAAAATGATGTGTTTAAAAATTTCCCTTAATGAAATTGTTCAATTATCCTTGAAATTTCATCAATTATTTTTGCTTCATATAACAATGCTATAAATACATGCTTGCAAATTACAGTTATCTTTTCCCAATGAATTGTTCTATTTTATCTTTATTTAGTAACTTCCCTTTTTGCTTCAAAGACAACCTTGTCACCCATGGGAACCCACCACTTTCTTTGAACTAGTATTTCACCCATATTTTCAATATTTTTACATTCAACATTTCTTTGTCTTTAAAAATCCATCTTTTTACAGCATATATTTTTCAAATCCAATACAGTTGGCAATCTGTCTATCTAATTGAGAGTTTAATTTTACTTTTCCCCTAAATTCTGCTATATTTAAATTTATATTATAGTCAGTTACTTCCTAATACTTAACCTAATTTTTTTATTCTTTTTTTTGCTTCTTTTTTTTCTTTCTTGCATTTAATTTATTGACAAAAAATTTCATATTCAACTGATGTTCTCCTTTAGTTTGAAAGCTATACATACAATTTCTCATCTTAAATAAAATAAAATACCATTAACAGGAAACTTGAAAAAAAAACACACACACAGGGAGCCTCCCTGGTGGCACAAGGGGTTAAGCACCACACTGTGAAGCATCTGCAATCACTGCAGATGAGTTCTATCCCCAGGCAGGGAGGGGACCCACATGGTGCAGCAGATCTCTACTGCCTTGCCAGCTGCTCCCCTCAGCAGTGTATTTCAGTCGATCTTCCTGTTCTATTCCCCACTCTGTCTCTAGTGAATACTCTCACCACCATTCCCACATCTCTGGTCTGTACCCCAACTCTCATATGCATAAATAAATAAATCTAAAAAAAACCACAAAAAACATCATTGTCACCATGCTGTGATAGGCAATTGCTTTTAATTCATCCTTACAGTGGGGAAGAAAGAGAGGAAGGTGGTCTCAGCTCTGATTTCCTGCTCTACCAGACCCAGGCCTGCTGGTCTTTAAATCTTAAACCCCTTCATTTCCCAGTTAGTCCCAGGCCTAGATAACTCCTGTGCCCCAGTCCCACCCCACATTGCAAAGGAAGAAGATAGCACATATTTTATTTAACAGTCTCTTTTTTAAAGTTTTCATTTATTTTTCTTACAATGTTTGCTTTCTTTTCTAGGTGTAGTCCCCATAGAGTTTCCACTACCAATTCACTTGTGCACTATCACCATAGTTCCTTGTGTTCTTCCTGCCCCTGCCTTAATCCCAATCCCTCCCTCTTTCCACAGAATATCTCTGTTGTATAGGTGTCTGCTTATTTTTGTTTTGTTTTGTTGTGGGTTTTTTTCTTGTTGTTGATGTTATTTTTTTCCCTTGATCCCCTATATCCTCCTATAAGTGAGACCACACAGTACTTTTCTGCTGTGTTACTTTAAGAAGAAAAAAACCCTAAATCATCAGGAAACTAGTAATTACCTCTTCTCACTGTCAATGACAGACATTCATTAACCTTGGGCAAAAAGAAAAAAAAAAAGATAACCAGTGTCCTTTTCACTTTAGTTGACCTTCAAATATTCTCTTATTACTTTCCTCAAGACTGTAGTTTGTTATTTTATTTCTCTCAGAAAGCATGCCATAACATTTGGCACTCAGACACTGAAGAACCTGATCTGAGTTTGGAAGCCAAGAGAGAAGAGTATAGAATATTCTAGAATATTCTAACAGTTCTCCTCAGATCCTCCCAAAGCAGGGGCTCAGGGGAGTTGAACATGGAGAAGAGAACATTTAGTTCACTGTTAGACATTGCCTATGCAGCATTGAAGTTAGACATAGAATGTTAACATGATAGGACACTAAGGCAAATCATGCTTTGTCTCTCCATTCCACACATTTTCTCTCTGCCAATGTGAGACTGGGGAGAGAAGTAAGTTATGTAAGTTAGTAAGAGGCGGAGGGCACTTCAACAAGGAAGGAAGGAATTAGTGAGGGGTGCACTCGAGGTCATTGGAGATCAGATTCAGAGGGAAAAAATGAAGTAAGGCATGCCTTTTAAGGAAAAGTACCACAGGAAGGGCTAGTGAACACAGGTTTATTATCATCCTCAAACATCTATTAAATGCTGTGCATGTCACAAACACACCAGAACTGCTCACTAAGACTCAGGATAGTTCGTGTGGTGCTTGTTCCTGGTTGAGGAGTCAAACCGCACGGTTAATCCCCTGTGCTCCACCTCCTTTCCCAACCTCTGGCCTTTTAGGGTGACTGACCTAAGAGATGAGGAAGTCCTACAAAAGGGGAAGAAAGGGTTCCTCTTTGCCCTGAGGGTGCCTTCTGAATGTCCTTTCCAGAGAAGGGCTTTTGATAGAAAAGAATCCACTTTAAATAATCCTTCCAATAAATCTACCAATTGCTGAGTACTGTCAAGTGTCGAGCTGTATGATAAATACCTTCAGTGGAAATCTTTCACTAGGTGGCCACAGTATTTTGGGCCCCGACACCCACCGCCCTTCCCTCAAAGCAATAAAGTCTTTGCACTCACCCTCCACCCTTCACACTTCCCCCGTCTCTGTGACTGCACACCCACAGGGCTTCGAGAACCATAGCGAGACTGAGAGGGAAGCCCAAAGCATGGATATGTAAACTATGTTTTTTTAATGAAATTTCCCCTTTAGGTTTTTCCCTTTCGGCTACTTCTTAGTCACCCTGTACTTTCCAGCAATGTGTTCATTTCATCACTTAATGAACAAAATAAATAGAAATACTTCTGTACTTTTCTTGCTTTCATTTTTTTTTTTCCTTTGATAAACTAGAGACATTTGGTTTGAGGGCATTGGGAGAAAGCTTTCTCTCTGGCCCAGGTTCCTCAGATGCAAATGACATCCTCCATGTGAAGAAAACTTTCCCTGGGATGGATTCCCTGCACTATGGCAACATCCAAGCTGTAGTGCCCTGCTCATATCCTCTTTTCTGTGTCTTTGGGCTTGTTTACATCTGCCCTTCTAGAACCTTCTTTCCCTGAACCACATCCTGACTTTCTCTGTCATTTTTTTCTAATCTGTTCATGTGTCACTTTTCCAGAGGAGGTTTTTTTAACTACTGTATATAAAGAAGCTAACCCCTGCCATCAACTTGACTCTGTTTGTTTTTCTCCATGTTTTCCACAATATGACATTATTGTACATATCTGTTTGCTTTTCATGTCTTATCTTCTCCATTAAAACTTATAGCTGTGTCTTATTCACTTTTAATCTCAGGTCCAGATAAAGCAGTGGGGCACATAGTAGTTATTTAATCAATGTTTGTTTAATACATGAATAAATAAAATGTACTTCATAGTGCTATTGTGGTAATTTTCATTATCAACCTGAATTTTCATCCCTCCTGTTTCCATGCTGGGTAAGAAAGTTTAAAACAACTTCAAAATTAGGGAAAAGCCTACTCAAGACTACCCTTACTGCTGGCAACAACTCAAGTTCAGGGACTTCCCAAAACCAGTTCTGGTAATTCACCAGAAGGACTCTCAGAACTCACTGATAGGCTTTATGCCCATAGTCATGGTTCTGGACCAGGAAAGTAGACAGATTAAAACCAGCTATGGGGGAGATGCATGGGGAAAAGTCCAGGAGGGGTCAGATGCAAACTTTCACTCCCCCTGTGGTCATGGGTGGTGATACCTCCTCTTGGTGATGAAGTGTAACAACATGCATTAATGCTACCAACGAGGGAAGCTCACCAAGCCTCGGTGCCCAGAGGTGTTACTGGGACTCAATCACATACTCACCTGCATGCCTGACCTTTAGTCTCATCTTTCCAGAGAGAAAATACTGCTACCTCTATAGAAATCTCCCAACATAATCCCACTGATAGACTCTCCAGTCATCAGAGTTCCCAGGCAACAAAGACACTTCTATCTATCAGCCAAGACAGACCAAACCTGGTGGCCAATGACATAGACCAGGTTTCTTTTTCAGTAATGTGAGCCTGCAAAGGTTTTGTGATTAGTTTTTAAGCACCCTGTTTTTAATATGACCACACTTAGCAGATATCAGTTATTTTTTTGTGAGTTGCAGGTCCAATACAAATCCCTGGGCTTGTCACTGAAAAATAGTAGCTTGTGAAAATGAGCAAAAATTGGCAGGGTTTAGAAGAAAGAAGTGAGGAAGGAGGAAGCTTGGGAATGTCTAAAGCAGAAAGTGAAAGTGAGTAAATAAAAAGAGCCAGCTGCCTTATGATAAATTTTACCTATTTTGGAAGGAAGGCAGTAAGGAGTAGTGGGGACTATGGTAAACTAAATAGTAACAGCCCACCTTAAAGGAGCAGTCAGTACTCAGTTATGGTCAATTGTTGCTAATGTAAAAACTGGGTTAGCCAGTGCTGCCAAATCTCTTAGATTTATTTAAGGTTGAAAATTTTGATATTTATATAAAATCTCTTAAATGCTACAAATGATTTATTTTTGCTCAAAACACTGTGCAAGACAAATTAAACACATTTATGATTGTCAGTGTACAGCCTCTCACTTGCGTCATGGTGTGCAACATCTGGTAGTAGGGCTGTCTGGGACTTGCAAAAGAGATCCTTGATGGTTTGGTTCTGCATGAGGCTACTGGTTGCCTCACATGGGACTAGGTGATGGATTTCAGTTGAGAGAGGAAAAAATCAAGATAGGAATAGAGAGACTACAGCATAGTAGATGCTAAAGACAAAGTTCTTCATCACCATTGGCCCAGGGACATTCCAGCACAGCTTAATTGGAGTAAAGTGTTACTGATGATTCATTGACATATTTCTTCTTTAAGGGTACAATACCAGAAATAACCAGAAATTGCATAAAGCATCTGGCCTAGTCATTTACATGCATAAATCTCTCTATGATGCTCAGGGACATTTCAGGAAATCCCAGCTACCCACACAGAGAAACAGAAATTATGTTGGCCAGGCAAAGGAGGAAGGCAGGAGGCACTAACATGTCTATGTTCACAGAATTCTGCTCTTCAAACCAAGAGCAAGGGGTTAACTTTCTGTCTGGTATGACTAAAAGTTATGAACGTCAGCATCTGTTCTTTTTCCCAAAATGGAATTTAGCTATAGATACCGTAAGACTATCAGTAACTATAAACACCTCTGACTTCCGTTCAGGTGGTTATTCTAGGATATTGTTTCCTGGTGTCGACTCCCTTCTGCTCCATATATGCAAGAATCATTATCCCAAAGACAAGTCATTTGTAAAATGATGGTATTTGTTTAGCAGCAGATGCTGCTTGCTTTCCCTCATTTCCCTGCCATTTGTAGCCCTGGGGACATCGCACAAATGATGGTTCTGAAGAAGGCTGGGAGAGGTCTCCCCAACCCAAACAGACCTACAGCAGCTGTGGAGGAAAACAGAGATGGCAGTGCTCCTGGATAATGGTGATGGTACCAAGGGAGCATGAGGCACAAGAGCACTGACGGTTTATTGTGTGGGTGTGGGTATCAAGAATATAAACCAGTGGTGACACAGAAAGCACATTTCACTGGAACCAGAAAGAGCATGTTGCTCTCTAGACACGCACATCACACCATGTAATTCTTACAGTAATGCTAACTGGCGACAGTACACTGTCTACTTCTATACCTAGGGAGTTGATGCCCAAAGACTTGACCTAAATGATCCTTTGAGATACGATAACCTTATGTCTTAAATTTTCCAGATTTTGAAGACACTGTTCCATAGCTGAAGCTTCTTCCCTGACTGGGACTTCAGAATCTGTCTGATGTTATCGTTAGACCGATTAGGGCCCAGTGGTTTCTTCAGTGCCTCCAAAACTTATTGTATAAATGCCCTCCAAGTAATACAAGTAAGACTCAAGTCAAAAGAGGAGAGAATTCAAGTTTGCCTGTGGTCACTTGCACAATAGAGAAGAAGTCAGTTATGAGAGTTCTTCAAGAGCATGTATACTTACACAAGAACAAAATTCTGTGATGTCCCTAATTTCAAGGCTGTGGTTCTTATCTCTCATGACTGACAGAACAGACTTAAGGGAGATATAAACATAATAGCATAGTCAACTGCCTAATATTCCAAAGACAGGCTTGAGTGGGAACATGAGGCCAAAAGATATAACATTGAAAGGAAGTCAACCAACCAGGAAAAGGAGAGATGAGTTGTATAGGCAGCAGAAGCCAAGGAATCAGCAGTGTCTGAAGTACAGGAAGTTGGTCCAAGTTAGAAAAGAAAAGGGCATATGCTTGTGTGTGTATGTGTGCTTGGAGAGGTATGTGACCAATACCATCCCAATTAAGCAGAGTTTCTACACAGGATCCCCTGTTGTTGTTATTTTTTAAAATATTTATTTATTTATGCATAGGAAAGCTGGGGTATATGCTAGAGTCACAGGAGGTGAGAGGATTCACCAGAGACAGAGTGGGGAGCAGAACAGGCAGATCTACTGAAACACACTGCTGAGGGGAGCAGTGGGTGAGACAGGAGAGGTCTGATGTGCCATGTGGGTCCCCTGCCTGACTGGGGATTGAACTTGCACTGCTATGCTGCAGATGATTCACAGTGCCTGCTCAACCCGCTGCACCACCACAGAAGCACAGGATCTTCTGTCTTGTTCTGAAAAATCTGTGGGTGCTGAACCTATAGCTGGGTGTTGTAAATAAACACATAACCTTCCAAAAATTGTGGGTAGTGCAGGATTGGGGGAGCCTTCATTTATAAAAGCTTATTTCCATAGATCTGTATTTTTTTAGCAAAGTCTGAGGGTTGGGTTAAAAGCATGATCTTTGTGTCATGAAGTTCTTCTCGCTTATTTAGGACCTCAGTAGAGGGTCCTACTTAGGACCTGCTGCTTAGGTCAGGGTAAGAAAAATGACAACTCTGGGTTTGTGGGTTTGTCTGTCTTTGGAGTATGTTTCTACAAAATCTGAGGCATCACTTTAGATAGGAATTAGGAGTATGTAATCCCCAAGCACCATCTCTCTCTGAGCAAAGGAGCCCAGAGGGTATAGATGTCTGAAACCTTCTATCCCCCACACCTCTCCCTCTTCTACCCCAATCTGGGTCTTGTCTATTAACTTTGGATGCCAACTCCATTGGCAAAGTACAGCCTAAAAATAAGAGCTGATAGCATATTACCTCTCCTCCACACAAGATCTCCTGAGACACAGCATAGAAATAGAGTTTTCTTGCCTGTTCTCAATCCACGTGAGCATAAGTTAGTGGACCCTAAGCCCAGTGCAAACTTTTGTTCTACCTCTGTATAAATTCCAAATGTCTGTATGGTAGGATTGAAACTAAACATTGATCTCTTTTCATTTCTAACACCATAATTCTCAACAAAGACCAAGATCTTATACTCCACATGTGTCATTTGCCCTTTACACATGGATGTAGTCATTAAGTCTGTTAATTATCCCTGCTTCCTCCGCAATCAACGGCTTCCATACTATTTTCCCTCAGGAAGACCTGGGTCATTTCTGTCATCTGACTTCAGGTATGGTCAGTCTCAGCTGCATGGTCAAAGCCACACTGATGTCACCAAATAAGCCAGGGATCATTGCAGAAGCTTTGGTCTTCTAAAGGTGGATCAGATCCAGTTCACCTGGTTAGAACAATAGTGTTGCAGTATCTGACCTCAGAGGTTGACTTAGGAAGCTGGGTGGAAAAGCCCAGTCTGGGAGGTTGCCAAGGAAACAGGGGAGCACGAGGCGATTTGTAGGGGTGGCAGCATTGCTGTGTCCTAGTGCTACAGTTCTTCAGGTCCTTGAGCCATGATCCATGGACCAGTCATCTCCACCCTCCTATAGCCACTGCACCTAATTCATGAGAATGTTTGACTCACCTTCTCTGCATCACTAATAGTTCAAATCACCCATTTATATATATACTTGTTGACATCTTTTTTTCTATGCCACCTTACCCGCCACTCTGGAGATCATAATCTAGATCATTACTCAAGATTATTACTCTCCTTCCAAAGACTCCAAGCTTTCTTAGGCCCCTTTAGGATCTCTAAACCCTTGACACTACCAGCTTTTTCATATCTACCAACCTCAACCACAGTCTTCATTCCCCTGCTACCCAATGTTGATCCTTGATCCATCATTCTGTTCACTTGCATCCACACTCCTTCCACTACATACCTACATGGAGACATTTGTCATACTTGTTTGACTAAATCCCAACTCTTTAACCTCAATTTCCTGTTTACTTAGCTTTCAAACTTAAGCCGTTGTATAAAGTTAGAGGAAAACACATAACTATTGAAACAGTCTTACTTTACCTTTGTGACCACAAACCTCAAGTTGCTTCTTGGCATAGTAGACCAATCCCCCAGTCACTACCAAGCACCCTACACAATTTGTCCCTTGTCCACATGTAGCTGGTAAGTGTGGCTCAAAATCAGAAGAGAATTCTTCCCAACAAATCTATGACCTTGAATCCATCTCCACTTGGGCCCTGTCAATTACCCACCCTCTCTCTTGGTCCAGCTCTCTACTTGGTCATTCTCAGCAGCCCACAAATATTCTGTTACAACACCTCTCTTAAAAACATATCTTCTAATGCACCCCTGTGTTTATTACAGCATTATTTATAATAGGTAAGATTTTGAACCAACCCAAATACCCAAAAATAGATGACTAGATCAAGAAAATGTATATATAAACAGTGTAATATTATTCAGCAGTCAAAAAAGATAAACTAGAGTAATTTGTAGAAACTTGGATGGAGCTTGAAGGGATTATGCTCAGTGAAATAAGTCAGAAGGGAAAAAATACTAGATGGTCTCATTTAAAGGAGGAATATAAAATAATAATAACATCAACAACAAAAAAACAACAAAACAAAACAAAAACAAAGAGACAACTACAAAACAGACATTCTACAGGGAACAGGAAGGGACTGGGATCAAGGCAGGGAGGGGAAGAGCACAAGGGACAGTGGTGATGGTGCACGAGTGAATTGGTGGTGGAAATTTTATAGGGACTACACCTAGAAAAGAAAGAAAGCATTGTAAGGAAAAAAATGAAAATGAAAGTTTTAAAAAATATACATATATATATATATCTTCTATCAAAGAAGAGAGATCCTGTAAAATATTAATACACACTAAAAGGGCTCTATAATCATAACAGTACAGTATTAATGCTGAAAAATACCAAGTGACCAGTGGAACAGGAAGTCAAGAGACAGGCCCAAACGCCTATAGAAACCTAAGTTATGATAAAAAAACGTTACCCCCAGATCACTGGAGCTAACTGAATAGTCATTTTAAAAATTAGATCTATTTCTTGCACTATACACAAGAATAATTGCCAAATGAGTTAGAGACCCACATGTGAAACTAAACTGCACAAATAAGAAGAAAACATGAATAAACATCTATATGATCTGAGTAGCAAAAGATATTTTGGTATGATTACAACTCCAGATGTTACAGAGATGAGATTGGTAAATTGACCACACACAAAAAATACGTTAAAACATAGCATAGTCAAAACACAAGTGAGAACTGACAGAGAAACAATGGTAGTCTCTACATAAATGTCTAATATTTTTAAAGGTTCTAGAAATTTAGGGGAAAAAAAAGACCCCAAATCAAAGTAAATAAAATAATGCCTTATTAAAAATTAGATAGAAAATTTATTCTAAAACATGACATTATGTTCTGTTTCACTCTTTAAAAAATGCAGACTAAATTCACATTGAACTTTTTAGCTATCAGACTGACAAAAAAACACACAAAGCCTACAAATCACAACAACAAACAACCTCCTGATGGTGAGGCTAGAGAAATAAGTTCTTGATCACAGTACTGGTGAGAATGTGATATGGTGGGGACCTGGTAATATCTAACAAAACTACAAATCCATTGATGTTTCCACCCAGCAATTGCATTTTTAGGAATTTGTCCCAAAGATAAACCTGTAACAATAAAAAAATACAGAGGTAGCATTATTTATAACTGAAAGATACTGGAAACTATCTAAACATTCAAGTTATGAAATAGATTGTATAAAACATGGCACATACATACATCAAGATACTGATGGATAAAAAAGCATAGGGAAGAACTCTATGAATTGAAATGGAAGGATTTCCAGAAAATAATGTTAAGTGAAAAGGCAACAAACAAAGAGTATATATTTAGCATGCTATCTTTTGTGTAATAAAGAAGGAAAGAGTAAAACTTGTATATGTCTATTTCTCATTACAAAAGAAGCTCAAAAAGAACAAACCAAAAAAGAATGTAGATGATTTTGCATAGAGTGTGCTGGGGGAGAGGGGTTAGAGTAGGAAGTCACAGAAAGATGCTTATCTGAGTTTATCTTTCAGTAGAGTTTTAACTTATGGTAATATTTCAGTGTTCTCCATATACAAAATTCAACTTAGATCAATAATGAATCCCAAGAGCCAGCATCCACTTGCCCTTTGTGCAATCAAGCCCTGCTTTTCCTCCCACATGTCTGTGTTTCAAGTGGGGTTAGTGACACTCAATTCTGCATAGTGCATTCTTCTGGTCACAGAGATTGGTCCAGATTTGGACATAGTCTGAGCCAGCGATATGCCACAAGATCTAGCAACTGTTGTTCAGAGAAGCCACCTCCTTTTTCACTGGATTTGCAGTCAAGGAGTGATAGACCTGGAGGAGCTGAGAGCCGTTTTGCCCCCAGGCAGAGCCTTGAAATGAAGCCCAACTGGAGAACAGGGCTGCGTGATCTAAAAGACCAATTTATGGAAATTTTGTTCAGACATCTGATGTTTTTATTTGATGACATTAACCAGTCATAACAAGTTTTTTGCCTTTCCTTGATTGTGTGGGCTCTGGGACCAAGTTCAGATTACAGAGTCAGTGTGGTAGATGGCCTTCATCTCAGGCTTACCTGAGGGAGAAACCAAGAACAGGTTATATTCAAAGTAGAAGAGGAAAAGAAAGGAATAAAGCTTGAATCCTCTTCCCATAACCTAATGTACCCCAGACCTTCTCTAGCTGTGCAGATCTACACACCCCCTGGCTGCCCGCTGCACTGGATTTGATCTGGATTCACTCTGCACACCTTCAGGCAGAGGCAGAGGATATCCTGATACTATCAGGCCTGGCCAGCAAGACTCCTCTCTGGTGGACTGAGCTTCATTGGGGTGCACTAAGGCTTCCAACCCAAAAAGACATTTAGGGTCTAGTAGACACATTGTTCAATGAGTAAAATGAAGGTTCTGCTATTCCAGGAATAACAATCAATCAGTACTGAAAAAGCTCAGCAACTGAGAAATCAGTCCCCACAGCAGAAAGATGTGGATTCAGATCCTGGCTCTTCCATTCATTCCTGCAACTGTGCAAGCTTCTTTGTGGTAGAAAACCAATAGCAACACCCCTCGGAATCAAAGAATTGATACTCGTAAGCAGTCTCAGTAAGCCAAATAAGCCAGAGATCTCCAGCAAACACCCCATGGCTCTTTCAATTGGCCAGCACAAAATTTTTTAAATAAACCAACCAGTGTTAAAAATTGGGACATTTTTACAAAAAATCCAGACGTTGCCTTCTCTTGAAAATAACCACAGTTTGGGGATGTTGGCTAGACATGCAACTTAAAGGTCCCCCTTTGTCCAAGAATGAGAAGCTAATGTGCCTTCTAGGTCCTCACCCCCGGACACCTGCTTACCACAGCTGAGCTTGGGGTGGATTCCAGCGACCATTCAGCATCTCACACTGTGTCATAGCAGAGAACTATTGCTCTGTGCCCGTGCATCCTCCAAAGTGGGGAAGCAAAAGATCAGCCCAGAGGCCCATTTGATCCCCACACCTACTTCCCACGCTGCCCACCAGGCTCTCTCATGACTGAACTCCTTGGTGCAGAGGCCTCCGAATTTACAGATAGGGCTGTAAATGCAAATCACTACATAAAAGTCAGCATTGAAAGAGAGGAAATGAGACTCAAGACTCTGGCTGAGACACCAAACCTAGGGGATCTACCCAAAGCAGGGAAAGCAAGCTATTGGCAGATGGACTAATGGGTTTGTGTCTCAAGCCCATTAGTCAGTACAGGGACCATGATCAAGGACAGAGGGAGAAAGTACAGAAGCAAGACACAAAATTTGGGAACCCAGTAGCAGATGTAGGGGTGCGATGGCCTAAGTCCGAGAGGTGGTATGAACAGGTACAGCTGATGGGGGACAGGAAACCAGGTTGGGACACGAAGGCTGAGTGCCTCCCTGGCAAGTTACCATGTGGAACCCACAAGCAGACAGTTTTAGCCTTCATGGGGAAGTTCATGTGAATTTAGTTTCATGCTTTGACAAGGGAAATACAAGTTCTCATAAATGTGATGATACGTCTATCAAAGCTTCATATAATTTCAGTCTGGTGGATGAGCCTTATGCAGCACACTCAGCACAAATTCCTGGTCCTCAAACTTGAATGATATGAAGGTCTTATAAGTTAGACCACAATGGATAGACATGAGCCTTATGTTTATGTTTAAACCATGGTTTGAAAATTGATGATGCCCCAGTGCTGACGCAAAAGGTGACTGTGCACTGAGGGTATGAGTTGATTCTGCATATTGTAATACGTTTGTCAGCAAATATCCTTTAGTTGAGTATGTAGGGTTTACAGGCCATTATGTTTCACACTGTGGGACCCACAATAATGGATAAGATGCTGCTTGACCCTGAACAAGTTCCAGGTAAGTCTTGTCAGTGTATGTCTTGGGACCTGCTAAATTGTGGTGGACAGACAGTGCACATCACCCACTAAACTGTTGCAGTGTGGCTGATGGCCAAATAATGAATGTTGCTATCCACAGATAATTCCTTGTAAATGTTTCCTAACTAGACTTCCCCGGCTAGAAGCATTTGAGAATTTTTTTAGCCAGGATGCAGGTAACACTGCCTGTGTGTCTGTATAATATTGAAATGAATTTTATTTTATTTTTTTAAGATTTACATAGTTATACATACAAGAATTGGGGTACAGGTCAGTGGTGTGGGAGTAAAAGGATTCACCAGAGACAGAGCATGGAACAGAACAGACAGATTGACTGAAATACACTGCTGAGGGGAGCAACAGGCAAGATAGGAGAGGTCTGCTCTGCCGTGTGGGTCACCTCCCTGGCCGGGGATCGAACTTGTGCAGTAGTGGCTACAGATGCTTCATAGTGCGGTGCTTAATCCCTTGTACCACCAGGAAGGTTCTTGAAATAAATTTTTTAATGAAAATAAAAAATAAAGTTACTTGAATACTTCCAAATGGAGGATGTTTTGATATTATTTAAACAACAAATAAAACCTAACATTTATTAACTACATACAATGTGCTGGACACTGCTTCTGGATCGGTCTTCATGGCAATCCCATGAGGAAACTGGTAGCATCCACACAGCAGATTGGGAATACTGAGGCTGTGTGATACTTTGGCTCCACCTAATTACTGCCCAGTAAATCTAACCTTTGCTTGAAGTCACACCAGTCAGGCCTCTGCTGTTCTCACACAACTCTCTTCAGTCCTGCTGGCAGCCAGGGTTCAGCAGCCAGTGTCTGGGTCTGGTTTCTGGGTCTTAGTTAGTCACCCTGGGATCACAACTCCAAAGCAACCTCTGCCCTTTCACTCCTCCCCCAGTCTTCTGGAAACCAAAAGAAGAACTCACAGGACTGTCACGGGTCCACTCACTTGCAGTATCCTGACACTTGACCACCACTAAGGATTTTGAAAAGGGAAGTAACACTGATGTCACAAAAACATAGAAGTGAAAAAATTTGAAGGGTTTGTCTCATGCAGACCCTTCCATGAAACAAAACAGAGATCTCTCTCCTAGAAGAGCCAGAAATAAATTCCGCCTCCTCAGTAGTTTCCATCAGTGCTGTCTCCAAACAGCACTCCAAACAGCTCCAGTTCTGATTTAACTTTAGTCTACTGTTATTTGTTGATAAAGGAAGATGAAGCAGTCAGCATTAGATCAATCAGTTTCCAAAATCTTAAAGATAAGTATGCACAAGTTCTATACCACAGGAGGTATTATTATACCATTTACAATTTTTTCACTTTTTTTCCCAATTGTTGTACTTCAGTCTCCACTCTTTCCCTTTTACCAAGTGACGTATCCCTGACCTTTGCCAAGACTTTGCAGTGTCCCCACTAAAATTAATTCATCACCCCACTGATACCTGACTTGAGTGTTATTTGTTACATAACATTATCACCAAAGCAAGGTCTCATCCAGACTCATACAGATGACTCCCTGGTCATTGCATGGAGACCCTTCAAGACCACCTCTCGCATGAGAATGTCCCTGGTTATTTCTGCCCCTCTACAACTTGACCATTGAAAATTTTTGTTTGAGTCCTGAATTTGGGCACCTCTTTGTATTCAATATACTTTCTAAAACTCAGCCTGATAAATTACTTAATAATTTCATATTTGAGAGCATTAGTAAGGCATGAAGTCACTGAGACCAGGCACAAAATGGTACAGTACATATTCTGTACACTATGCTCCATCCTTGTCAGGATGAGGGTTTCAGTTTTTAGTTGGAAACACTTGGTGATTATATACATTGGAAATAGCACTGGCTATGTGCACAGTGGCCATAGGAGGCCTTCAAATATTCGTGAAATGTCCTTTGGATAAAACTGAGTTTTTGTCAATTAGATAAATATCTCCATTCAATCTCCAACATTCAATCTCCTGTGCCTTGTTTCCTTTTGATAAAGATAACCAATCATCAATTCTATGAGATATTAAATAAAAAATTTCCCTTTCCCAGTTAAAATATATATTAATAAAACAATAAAATAAAATATATTAATTTTAAAAATACATTAATAAAATAATTAAATAAAATATATTTATAAAATAAAAGGGAGTTCGAGAAGCCATCTATTTAAAATACCTAGGAAGTAAGTATTCACTCCTAATTGACAGCTCTCTAGGTTTCATTTTTATTAATAAGACAAACTTTTATACATAGTGGCAATAAACTTCGACTTTCATATTCTATATTTAAGAGCAGAGACAATTCTTCAGAATTGCATTTTTCCACAATTTAGTTTGAAACACAGTGTGGTTCCTCTTTTTATTTATGTAAGCAGGAAGACCTGTTTTATATTACAGCATTCAATGTTCTGGGTTTTTTTAAGGTGCATATTTACTTCTCATACACGGGAAATTTCCACATGACTGGTCAAATTACTGTTTTCACATGCTACATTGATCTAAAGTTAAAGAAAAAAGAAGACTTGAACAATGAAATAAGATGACTTTTCTTCCCATCTCTGGACATAACTACCAAAGCACCATGACTGATTTGGTGACATAACCAGTAATTATACTCCAAATAAAGGCAATTCTTTCAAATCAGCCACCTTATCCCCTTCCCAAGGAGTTGTCATTATCCAGACCTGTGCTGAAACTCATTTTTTTAATTTCCTTCAACACCTGTCCATTTTTAAAATATTGTTAATGGCAGCAATTCTCTATCCTTTGAGAATCAATATCATTTCAGAAAGAGAAAAAATCATTTGGAAGTAAGTTTAGTGGAAAAGAGGAGAGATCAAGGTAGTTGACATATAGAAGAACTAAAACTTGCCTATAATTTCAAAGCCCAGAGATAACCACCTCTGACACATCAACAGATTTTCTTTGAGCACATTTATCATTATGTATATATTTTAACATAAATGAGATACACTATTTACGCAGTTTGGGTTCCCCTTTTTGATGCTTAATCAATATTTCTATTATTCCCATTTTATGGGGTTCAAAGGTGCTAAGTAACAGACAAAGAGTGGTGTTTTAGAAGAGTTCTAACTTCCAACTTCTTTGAAAATGTATAGACATCACAAAGGGTGAACAGATACAAGGAAAGAACAATTGTCTGATGTCTCATCCCCGGTATCTTAACAATACATTTGAATTTACAACCAGAACGCATGACAAGTGAGAGAGAAACTGAGAGTGAGAGAGAAAGAAACACTGGCTCTAAAAGAAAATAAAGAGAATGGGCTGTCTCACCCAAGTCAAGATATGTATATGAACTTGGTTTTCATTACAAGTCACAGAAGGTTATTTCCCACTGATCAACAATGAATTCAAGTCTCTTCAAATAGAAGAAGTACCACTTGCGTAGAGAGAAAAGAAGATGAGATGACAGTTCACACTTCTCCAGTCTTTCCCCAAAGTGCCAGGTGTGAGCCCTGCTACCTGGGTACACAGACTACACTGTGTTTCAAGACCCCAAATCTGAGCAGTAATTGAGTTCAGTCTTGGAACCACGTGGATTTTGTTCTGGGAGGGGGCCATTTTGTCTCAGACTCTCCACCAAAATTGTGTTCTATAGACTTAGAAACAAGAGCTGAAATTGCTCCACTTCCCCTAGGCCCCAACAGTGAAGCTGTCTCCATCCATCAGTAGTTCCTGAGCTGCAGGTGATGTCTGCTTTTGTCTCACACAGTCCTTATGATCTTCATAGTGGAGCTGAATGGCCAGAAGGTCTCCACTTTGCCCTGTTTTGATTAAAAAACTTCTCTGTCTATAGAACAAACTTAACCTGCTGAAAGGAATATTCACTGTCGAATTCCAACAAGTCCTCCTTTCTCCATCTGCTGATTTAGTCAGCTTTGAGCATCACCTTCATCTGCTTCAAAAGCAATTTCTTTAGCTGAAATGATGGTGAAGGAATCAGAACATAAAATTATTTCCTGGACATCTGGGAAAATTTTCTGAAGTCAGTCCAGGTCAGTCCACCTAAACCTAGATAAAATCCCATAGGTGAGAGTCCTGAGAAACTGGCAGGAGTCAAGAGAACTGGTCATTGTGGGGTAGCCGGGAAGAACCAGCTTCTGGCCCCTCCACCCTGTCTGGGACAAGTCCAGGAGGGGATGCTCACCCTAGAAGCCCCAAGTCAGTTGAAAGACCCAAGAGCACATGTAAAGTCTTGGAACACCACAAGACTCCAAAGTCCCTAGACCCAGCAGGATGGGAAGCAGCAGAGCAGAGAGGGTTAGGTGGGAATCTTAACAGGGGCTACTCAGCACATTGGAAATTTTTTGGGCTCCCAAGAAAGGTCAAGACCCATAGGGCCTCATGAGAAGGAGGTGGTCCTGTAGCAGCGCTACACAACTCACTGACAGGAAACCAGGTGGGAACTGGGACACACAGAAGCAACCAGGGCTGACGGCAGAAATCCCCCACACCCCACTTCAGCAGCCCCGCCCTGTGATGACCAAGGTTGGTTTCTGTGACAGTTGGAATGGGAGCACTAAACAAAAACTGAAATAGAAATCAAGTATAGTCATAAAGCTGCATTGTTTGCGAAACCTGAGATGAGTGGCCATTGTGTAAAGGGCCTGAGTATTATTAGTCACCGAATAACTTCTATGTTTGACCACAATTGTTATAACTCATTATATTTCAATCTGACTAACCCAGAGCACTGAAAATAAAGGCAGGGCACAGCTAGCATAACAAAAGTTAGAGAACTTTTTGAATTTTCTTTTTAGAGAAAAAGAATTGAGGGGTCTCCCCAGTGGTGCAAGGGGTTAAGCACCACACTGTGAAGCATCCACAACCACTGCAGCATGTGTTCAATCCCTGGCCAGGGAGGGGACCCACATGGCATGGTGGACCTCTTCTATCTCTCCTGCTTCCCCTGCTGCTTCCCTCAGCAGTGTTTTCAGTCAATCTGCCTGTTCTGCTCCTCACTCAGTCTCTGGTGAATCCTCTTACTCCCTGCACCTATGGCCTGTACCCCAGTTCTTGTATGCATAAATAAAATAAACCTTTAAAGAAAAGAAAAAAGATTGAGAGCACTCTTCCAACCTAGAGTAGATTACATTATTCTTCAGTCAGTATTCATGCCCCTTGCCCATACCCCAGGACGGACTGTTTTGCTCCCCTGTCATCCTCTAGGAGAAAAGGATGGCCCAGGCAGCCATTGCTCTTCATCCTGGGTCTCCAGGTGAAAGACAGGTGGAGGAGTTCTGAACCCGACCCAAACTTGGAACAGAAGCCAGTCAAGTCCAGTGGTGTCCAGCCAAGGGCAGGCGAGACATAGATGAGCCTCAGCTGATCTATTGAGGAATTAATGTTTTTCGTAAACCATTAAAATTTGAGTTTATTACTGCAGAAAAATCTAGCACATCACCAGCAAAGATCACTGTTTAACATATCAAAATAAAGATAGGTCTGTGGAACTGGAGTAAGAAAAAATATTTAAGAATTAAGGGGAAATTATCTTTTTAGAAATTTTATCCAGCAATGGAAGTATGAGATGAAATATCAGCATAGTTATTATTTTGGGGAGCCAGAGGAACAAATGTCTCAAAGATGTTTGAGCGGCTTAGAGACCCAGGAGAAGGATGGGTGTTCAAGAAAACACTTTTCTTCACTCTAATATTCTATCCTCCTTTAATTCTCTGCATTTTAAGGAATTTAACTCCCTCCTGAGCACTAAGCTTGGTGAATAAACTTTAATGACTTGCAATGAAATCCACATTGCTAGATCTCCTATTTCTACTTAAAATGCAGCAGGATGTATA
This sequence comes from Galemys pyrenaicus, assembly GCA_019455555.1. NCBI lineage: Eukaryota > Metazoa > Chordata > Mammalia > Eulipotyphla > Talpidae > Galemys > Galemys pyrenaicus. The sequence continues at coordinate 4,525,539 of JAGFMF010011860.1, forward strand.
TTCGATATTGATTTGGGTTTGCAATCTGCATTGCTCTTGTGTAGGTATTTGTCCAAAAAAAGGTTTGTTTTCCCTTTGTGCCATCTGAGATGGGTTTAGATGCCCAAGAGGGTATGGTTGAGGTAGAGGGCTCTCCCTAAGCAGATGGGTTAGTTATAAATTGCTCTGTGTTTTTTCCCTAACCCTATAACAGCTGAAGTAAATCTAGCTGCTGAACAGTTAGCCTATTTATTTAATTTGATTTTGATTTTCCATTAAGCTCTCATGATTTATTTAAATAGACTCTGAAATACCAAATAGAAATGTGAAGTATTTGGCATAAAGGGGGATTAAGAACCAAAACATGAATTTAATAAAATCCATTTTGCAAATCTCCAGACCTGTCCAATAAATCACTGGGGAAACCTGCACAGAATTATTCCTTAAGATGTTCTTTGCATCAATATTACATCTGTGTTCCATAAAACATGGGCTTCAAGCTACAGCTTCTTTCTTGGTGCTGAGCTTCAAAATTTCACCACTAAAGTCTGAAGCTTGCTGAGGCCTAAATCCAAAAGTCTCCTCTAAAGACATGTGGACTCTGTGCCCATCACACACCCCCATCTCCTCTACCACAAGGTCCACCCAAGGGAGAGTTTCTCTATAACTGCTTCATTTCATTTCCTCCAGAGGCAGATTGTTTCTTCCTTAGCCACAAATTTCAATTCAAAATTCATTAAGTTACAAATTTAATCATTCTATCAGACCTAATTTCAAGGCAGGAGAAAATAAATGAGCAGCATTATTCATGACCAGGTAAAGCACAAGCACAAATATTACTGCTCCAGCGGGATTTTTCTAATCTGAAATTCTTTTACAAGATCATTGAATAAAGGAGTAGAATTTAACATTTGTATTGTTCCTGACTGAGATTTTCACAGGTCTCATCCTTGGGTCTCGGTCCTCTCATCTGTAAGATGGAGCTTGAGTCCCCTCTTCCTTAAGTTACTGTTAGCTCTAAATTTTATAATTCAGCATCACCAGCAAAGAGGGAAGGTAATTATACACACACTTCAGGGAAGGGAAGTATCTGAAACCAGAAGTACCTGACCTGAATTTGCCTGATAAATTGCCATGAGGATCACGAAACTCAAAATGGCAGGACGAAAGCATACTATGTAGAATCGAGCGGGAGACAGGATCTAAAGACAGCCTCAGTGTGAAATCAGTGAGACATAACTGCCCTTGACAAATCACCACGTTGGAAGTCAATCTGTGGTCTCTCCAGAAATTGTCACTGGGCACTTCCCCCATCCAGCAGTAGGGCAGACCATGCTCTTTTTGGTTGAGTGTAGTTGACTGGCACATACACAGTTGATACTTGAACAGAAGGGACTGAACTCTATGAGTCCATTCTTTTTCTTATCCGTGGATTCCACATGCAGGGCCTCAACCAGCCACAATGTCAGTAGGTTGTAGTTCCAGATTTGGAACTGCAGAATGAAGGGTCAACTATAAATTATGTACAGATTTTGACTTCATGGAGGCCAGCAAGCCCAACCTCCAAGTCGCTTGAGGATCTTTAAAATTCTCTCTCCCCTCTTTCTTCCCATCCTCCCCTTCTCACTCTACTTCCCTTCTCCCTCTTCCTCTCTTTCTTTCTTGCTTTTTCTTCTTCTCCTTCTCTTTCTTCACTCCTTGAGTAAGTTCTTCAGCCTTTACATAAAATAAATCCTGTATCACATGATGTGACTTTTCTCTTTGCTCTCTCTCTAACCTCACCAAAAATATTTCTCCTCCTGTATTCCCTACCTCAGTGGATCCTATTATTTATTACCTTTCCCTCTTCAAACATAAGAAGTAAGCATAACCCTAAGCATTCTTGCCCCTCCCTAGCTCGAAACCCCCAATCAGGCACTTTGTGAGGCTGACTCCATCTCAACTGGGCCTTCTAAGGTGTGTGTGTGAGTGTCCCTCATTAACATCCACTACTTCCATCTGTCCTTCAGACGGTCTTTTCCACGCCACACTCCCTAAGCAGAAATGCAATCAGTCGCACACCTTCTACTTCCCTATCCATTTTCAATTCAGCCCTGTGTTTGGACAGAGGCAGGACTGGATTCACTTAAGAATAAGTGTCTGAAATCAGGTTGCCCTGGATTTGAGAACTGTCCCTACCTTTTCATTAGTGGTGCAAAGTTGAGCCTCTCATTTTGCTTTCATCTGTAAAATGAGGGCAATTATAATATTCTTCTCACAGGGCTGTCTTAGGAGCCACAGTACAAAAGCGGATATGTATTAAATCCTCAGTGGCTGGTAGTGGAGAATGTTAATCCTCCCTCTGGTAAATGGCCCTCAAACACTTTATTGATTTATTGTAGTTGCCCTTGTGCCCTGTACTGTGCCTGAGGCTGGGCATGATGGTGAAAAGATGCATTCTCTGCCCTCAAAGACCTTACAGGCCAGTAGCAAGATGAGCAAATACTAAAGCACAGGAAGCACAAACACAGGATTAAGTTGGAGGTGCAAGGTCCAAGGAAACTTGTGGAACTAAGGTTTCCCCTGAGACTTGAGCATGTGCTTGTTAGGAGAGAGTAGCCCAGCAAAGGGGCTAGCTCCTGCAAAGGCCCAGAATGGAAGTGCAGATGTAGGAGCTGAAGCTAGCTATTACTGGCTGACAGAAATAAAATGTGCAAAAGGAGAGAAAGGAGGAGGCAAAACAGGAGGGCAGGAACAGTTTATGAAGGACTTCACACCAAAGGCAATTAGTTTAGATATTTCTGAAGCAATAGACAAGACATAGTTACAGCTATATATAAGTGAGACAGGACCAAAGGCTGTCAAACAGTGTAAGATGTATTCTGCACGACAGTGCCAGCCAATCAGCCAGTGGGTTGACCCAGCATTGTTGTGTTCACCAATTTGTGTGCTCTGGTGAAACAGAGGCTGTAGGTGTTAAAGGGCAGAATGAGGGGCCCCCCAGAGCCCCCCAAATCTGCCTGTTCTAATTCGGTTCTGCTATCTACCACATAAAGACAAACATATTCTTAATGCCTAAGACCTTTAATAAAAAAAGAACTTTAATACAATTAGTATGCAATAGAGAGAACAGAAACAATAGAGTTGAAATAGTTTCCCAATGGAAGAAAGAATATACACTGGAACAAGGAACGCCTCTTCAATAAATGATGTTGAGAAAACTGTACCACAATATGAAACTAGACTACTCTCTCACACCATACACAGAAATCAACACAAAATGGATTAAAGACTTGAATGTAAGATGTGACACCATAAAATATATAGAAGAGAACATAAGCAAAATCTCCATGACATAAACCTCAGAAATGTCTTTGAAGATTCTTCTACAGAAGCAAGAAAGATAAACAGCTGGGACTACATCAAACTAAAAAGTTTCTGTATAGCAAAAGGGACAGTAATCTAAACAAAAAAACATCCTACTGAATAGGAGAAAATATTTGCACTCCACATGACAGATAAGGAACTGATATCAAAGATCTACAAATAATTTACATGGCACAACAAAAACAAAGCAAGTGACCAAGTTTAAAAAAAAAATGGGTAAAAGATCTAAAAGGATACTTTTCCAAAGAATAAATGCAAATGGCCAACAGGCATATGAAAAAATGTTCAACATCACTACTTATCAGAGAAATGATAATCAAAACCACAATAAGATACCACCTCACTCCAGTAAGAGTGGCACACACTAAAAAAAAAAAAAAAAAGCAAATAGCAACAACAAATGCTGGAGAGGATGTGGAGATAAAAGAACCCTCTTAACACTTAACACTACTGATGGAAATGTAAAACCAGCCACTACGGAAAGCTGTGTGAAGGTTCCTCAGAACACTAAAAATGGATCAACCATATGATTCAGCAATTTTACTCCCAGGAATCCACACAAAGGTCACCAAAACATTAATTCTAAAGAAGAACTACACCCTATGTTTATTGCGGCACTGTTTACAATAGCTAAGATATGGAAACAACCCAAATACCCCAAAATTGATGAATGGATCAAAAACTTGTGGTATGTATACACAAAGGACTACTACTCAGTGATCAAAAAAGACAAACTCACACCATTTACAGCAACATGGATGGAGTTGAAAGGGATTGTGCCAGCTGAAATTAGTCAGATGAAAAAACGTAAGTAGTGGATGGTCTCATATTTGGAATATAGAGAAACCACAAACAAAGATCAAGAAAAAGTCAAAACTGAGGCACATGGCAAAGGGGGGGACAGGAGGGTGTCAAAACAGGGGAGGGAAGAGCACAGGGAATATGGTGATGGTTCATGGGTGACACAGTGATTAGAACTATGGGGACTACAACAATGTAAAGGAAAATTAATTAATTTTTAAAAATGAAAAGAATAGTTTCCCTATGAAACACCCAGTTACTCATCCTCTCGTGGGAACATGCCCAGTCAAATAGGGTTGGCTCAAATTGGGACCACTGAGTCCTGAAATCTGCCACAAGTCTGGTGGGGACCCACAAGAAAGCAGGAAGAGGGGCCGGGCAGGTCTGAAAGGAAAAGAGGAAAATCAAAAGCAAGATAAAGGCTGCCATTGTCAGCCTCCCCATGGGTCTCTCACTCATGTCTCTTTCAAATGCCTCCTTCTATGTCCCCCAAGTCCCTGGTACAAGTCCAAGGCTGAGAAGCAAAGGTGACTTCTTTTTATGTCTCTGCTCCATGTGCCTCCTCCACATCTTCTCCCTCCTTCTTTTCTCCCCCCAAGTTCTTTTTCCAATTTTTTTAGCTTCTCCTTGCCACTGAATTCCATCCTCCTTTGTGTGGGCAGGGAACCTGGAACATCCTCTTGGGGTAAAGAAAGCAGTAGGGAGACCCAAAGATTATTTTGCAAAAAGCACATGAGAGAGGCATAGACTAGGTTGATGGTGGTGGCTGTGGGGACAGGAAAATCAGGTGGATTCCATGTGTTAAAAAAAAGATAGACATCACAGCACTGAACAGTTAGTGAGTGTGAGTAATGAGGAGCCTCTCTGCGGTGGTTGAGCGCCACGCTGTGAAGCATCTGCGGGCCAGTAGCCTGAGTTCGATTCCCGGCCAGGGAGCTGACCCACATGGCGCAGTAGACCTCTCCTGCCTCGCCCGCTGCTCCCCTCAACAGTGTATTTCAGTCTATCTGCCTATTCTGCTCCCCACTCTGTCTCTGGTGAATCCTCTCACACACGCACACACATGCAACCCCCACCCCACCCCACCTCTGGCCTGTACCCCAGTTCTTGTATGCATAAATAATAAATCTTTTTTAAAAAATGAATGTGAGTAATGAGAAAAAAAGAGGTCAAGATTGAGATCCACTCTCTGTTTTGCACAACTGAGTGGATGGTGATGTGGTGTAAAGGCTAAATCTGACACCAGGTGCTTGACATCTGCAAAATCGGTAAGACCTTGAAGGGTGCAGATGCAAGCTCTCCTCCCACTCTCCTCCTGGGGATAAGTTTCCCTAACTCAGCAACTCTGTTTTTCAAGGGAACAGATGAATTTGAGTAGTGGGCTTCAGTTCCTGCCCACCGCTGGAGTTATCCAAACAAGTCAATCATCTTCCCATGGGAACCAGGGGGACATCCTGCCCTCTTGCTACTACAAAGCCCTCCCCCCACCCACCACCTGGGTTGTTCACTCTGCTCCCGAATGCACCTTCAAGTAGCTGTGTGGTGTGCACCACCCTCACCGGGCTGTGAGTCCACGTTCCTAATAAAGGGCTGTCATCTCTAGCCAGTGTCCAGCATCTCACTGCCCCTGCATGCCTTGGGTGGCACTATTTCTTCACCACTGGAGAGAAGAGGCAGCGATTTAAACTTCCCCTGAAACTGGGGAACACAAAGGGAGGAACAGAGGTTGAAGGGAAAAAATATTCATAATTTCCATTCTGAACAGTCTCATCCCAGCCTGCCTCATCCTTCACACCTTGAAAGCCAAACGTTGCTACCTCAGAGGCACTTCCTCGGCTCCCAGGTCAGTGAAATACCCTGTTGGAACTTCATGCACACAGCGGTTCCACAGCATGAACTGGTACATGATTGCAGTGTGTTTTTCTCCCTTCCTAACTGAAATCCCCACGGGCAGGAACAGTAGAGATTTTAGGAACAGGGTGCACGGAAAATGGTGGGTGTTGTAACAGAAGATAAGAAAAGCCGCCTTACTCTGCCTCACGGCCAGGACAAGGACAAGGACACAGGCACAGGAATGAGGTCACGCGTGTACTGTGCTGAGCTGAGGGATAAACCTGGTGCAGACCTCTTCACTTCCATTGTGAAGAGGAAGGTCACTTCCTCTTCACTCCATTGTGAAACTGATGCAGCAGCTGGCAAGCTTCCCTCCATACCCACCATGTGTGTCTGTGGAAGGGTGACGGGGGAGGGGACATGCTGATTGAGAAAGGGAGCAACTTACACAGAAAATGCCCAATCTGAAGCCAGGTTACTTCCTAACTGCAGAGGAGACACCTGTGACGTGACCTCTGTGGCCCTGTAATGGGGCAGGATATGGATTTTTGAAAAGTGCTTGTTGCATGAATGGAATACTGCTTTTAATTTGCTCTGATACCCAGAAAGCTGAAAGATTTGTGGTGAGGCTGTCAACAACATCAACAAGAAATAGATAAGCATGTATATAATATAGTCTAAACAACATAATACAGTAGCATGAGTGTTTATTGAGTACATGTTAGGAGCCAGATACTGTTCTAAGTGCTTTTGCATTTGTTCATCACAAGATTTCTGGGAAGGAAATTCTATTATACTCCTTATTTTTAATCAATAAAACAGATGCAGAGAGACATCAAGTAACAAGTCCAAGGTCACACGTCAGCCTGTTCTAGAGTCCACACACTTAAACACTTCCTTGCCTTCCAGAGTCTTAAGCCACATTCTTTTTATGGCGGCATCCCTGAGAAGACGCTACCATAGGTGTGCACAAGATTTCCATTTGAATGAACAGATAAGAGCACAGAACCTCATCTACTAAGGCACCCACACCCTCTGGGTGCCCCTTAGCCAACCTTGAGAGGGGGGCAGCAAGGTCTTAGCTCCACAACGTAATGGCCCTTCTCCTACCATTGTGCCACACTGTTGGGGAGTGGGGTAAATGGGGATGCTGGGCTAGGAGGGCCTGGTTTTGTTATTTTGACCTTGGAGGCCTTTCATTTTTCAGGGACCATTTATCAAAAGGAAGAGATGGTATACTGTACCCCTAAAGACTGAGAACCGCTCACACACTGGCCTAGAATGTCAGAAGGCAAAGGGCGCCCCCTGTGGTCAGGACCAGGTTGGCAGCAGGGTGTCTGAGGACTGTGGGGAGAATCTGTCCCACTGGGTCTCCTGGCTTCTGCCAGTTGGTGTCTGGATTGTAGAAGCCTCACCCATGCCCTGATCTCTGCCTGCATCTTCACAAGGCATTCACCCTGCATGCATTGCCCATTTTTATAAGGCCAGTCACACTGGATTACCCTTCCAACCTCATTTTCAATTGTCTCTCCAAATGGGGTCACATTCTGAAATAAAGGGCATTAGTGCTTTAGCATATGGATTTGGGGTGGGAACACACAATCCATCCCATAATAATTACCTTGTGACTTATTTGTTGAAGAATCCAGACCAGTTTCTTCTAGATTTTGCTGATTTCTTCCTCAACTTCCATGTCACAGTTTCTTTGTCCCCTTATATTTTGTGAACTGATAGAACTAAACCAGATTCACAGAGAGTTTAAATTTTAGCAAGAATTCACTCGGAGTCCCTTTACATCTATGTCTGATGTTATAACTGTTCGTCCCAGGCTGAGAGATGAAGCCAAATTCATCCATAGAGAGATCTCCACCAGCCTCACTGAAAGCTGTGAATGTCACTGATGGTCATTGTTTAGAACTGCTATTTTTTTCGGGGTTGAAAATTGCAATTTAAAATATTTTCTGTACTTATTACATGGAACTGTCCATGAAGAACTTTCAGCTATCCACTATTAGCTTACACTGAAGTAGGGTTCATACAGGCAGGTCAGGTTAAATGTTTCAATTATTCTCTCTACTTAACGGTTTCAAGATAATGAGTTGGTTCCTGAGAATCCTTCAGAAGGAAAAAAAAAATAAAGGCTACTTTTTTGTATTATAATATACATTATAATATATTGTAATATATATTAATTCATTGAATATATTAATTCATTATAGTTATTTTAGAGTATGTGATTTTTTTATGTACAACTCATTAGTTAGTTGACTCACTGAAATGATTGTTTCTGATCCTCAAATTTTCCAGTCTCGCCCAGTGCGATCACTTTCTAGTAGATGCCGAATTGTTTAGGCACAAATCCATAAGAGTCTGTGCTGGTCCCTTACTTTCTGGTAAACCAGAGTAGTTGCAGAGTCATCTTGTATCTTCCTTTTCCCAAACATAGTCAACCATTTCCAAGGAACACTGGTTCCTTTTATTGGAAACTGGTATTTAGAGAAATGCCTGAGGGCTAGTGATGGTTTTGCTTGCGTTTCCAATGGCCAGAGGTGAGAAATACTTTTTAAGAGGAAGTATGTCCTGAGTTCATGTCAATAATTAGCATTATAGGATTTTTACTTAAATTACTTAAATTGCATGACATAAATGACTCAGATCATGGTAGAAATCTGTCAGAAAAATAGCTATTCCTTTGTTAAAATATTTTTATTTTACACAGTAAAACCACTCTTCAAATCCAGCACTCAGGGGTGATGACTTGTATAGTAGAGGAACTCAGCTCTTAGGACATAGATGTGGAAGGGTATGATCTCTTTTAAACTGAAAACCTTGGTTCCTGATCTTTAATATGAATTGCCTATTTGGCTATATATACACACACTTATAGGTTTCAGATGAATAATATCAATTTTAGGAGCCTCCCTGGTGGCGCAAGGGATTGAGCACTGCACTGTGGGGCTTCCAAGCTACTGAGGTGAAAGAGGTCAGGGAGGGGACCCACATGGCGCAGCAGACCTCTCCTGTCTCCCTGCTGCTACCCTCAGCAGTGCACTTCAGTCGATTGACCTGTTCTGCTCCCCACTCTGTCTCTGGTAAATCCTCTCACCCACCCACCCACCCCTAGCACCTTTGGCCTGTACCCCAGCTCTTGTAATCATAAATAAATAAAATCTTTAAAAAAAAGAATACCAATTTTATTGCCAAATATACAACTAGTACAACTGAAGATTTATTTGTAGCTGTTTGGTACCTTAAGGCATAACCCACTAGGGATATACAATTAAAATGTACTTTGCAGTGACATGAATTATTATCACTATAATAATATATAGTAACAGTATTAGTATTAGTATTATTATCATGGTAATTGTTGATTAACAAGCCAAAGACTAAAATGAAGTAAATGAGATTTCAGTGCTCAGAGTCTATAGCTATTAGAGTTTTCTATAATTCCTTGAAAGCCCTGAGACTAGTTTTAATCTCCTCCTGGTGTGATGGAGTCATCCACTGAGGATAACTTCTTCCCTTTGCTTTGGATTTCTGAGGATTCTTTCTATTTTGATTTAATTTTATTTTGTGAATACATAAAACCTTTCTGTAAGTTCAAAACTGCATCAACAAAACAAGGCAAATTCAGAGAGTCTGGCTTCGATCCGCACCGTCTTAACCTGTCCCTTCCCCTTGTAAGTAACCACTTTTATTAGTTTTTGTTTTATTCTACTATATAAAAAATTAAGCTGAGGACCCTGTGTATGGGTTTCCCCTCTTTCTTATCTACAGTTTAGCATTTTATCTGCTCTGAAACCTCAATTTCCTTGTTTCACTATGTCCCAGAGATCACTCTACAGAGAGAATTGAAATGTGATTTCTTGCTTTTAATAATCACCTTCCTCACCAAACTACAAACGTTTTTCTGTCATAACAGCTCCAAAGTTAACAGAAAGGTGGAATGTCCCCTTGAGTATCAGAAGTTTCACAACAGTGAGAAAGAAACCATCAGCTCAAACCTCTCAAGCTAGCTGCAGATCTCTGGACCTTCCAAGTCATCCTGTGAGTCACTACTTTGCGCATATGGAAGTCCCAGAATACTGGCGGGAAGCAGCGCCTGGAGAGACCACGCTAGCTCTTCTCCTGGGTCACGCGTGGTCATTGGCCTTGAAGAGGGCCAGTTTATTCCCGCTCGAAGGAATAATGTGAGAATGAAATGAGATGAGGCGTGTTCAATGCCCAGGTCCCAGAAGAAAGGCGACACTCAAAATGGAGCGATTATCACTGGGGTTCAGTAAGCGAGGAGGTTCTCTTCCCTTCATCTTCTGGAAAGGCCGCTGCTCTCTGTCCTTTGTAACAATCCTTTCTCGCAGCTGGCATTATGTGCTTCAGGTTAGATTTATAACCCAGCATCCATTTCTATGTCCTAGAAGCTGAGTCCCTTTACTATGATTTATGTATGCAACGCATCACCCCGGAGTGCTGGATTTGAGCAGTTGTTTTACTGTGTAAAATAAAAATGTTTTACCGAAGGAATAGCTGCTTTCTGACAAACTTCTACTACAATCTGTGTCATTTATGCCATGCTTGGTTCTTAATCAGGAGTCAGCCAACAATTAGAGTGAGATCTCTGGAGGGAAATATGTCCCCATTTGTGATAATCTATTATGTGATATAAATGCAGGGAGGAACTGTGAAGAAAAGTGGAAGCATAAACCTCATTATAAATTAGACCTTGACTTTTACTTTAGCTGTTAAATTTAAATTGATCATCCCCATGATTCAGAAGTTATTTTCCTCTGAAGCAAATATTCTCCCTGTGACCTTTTATACAATGAAAGATGAAATTACAGAAATTACATTTTTAAATAGACACATTCAAGATATTAAATCTAGTGTGGGTGATGTGTATAGTGTGTATTGTCTGTGTGCATAGTGTCTAAAAGTGTGGTGTGTATGTGTGTTGGATATGTGTATGTGTGCAGGGGGTATGTTTGTATGTGATATGTGTATATGGTATGCATGTGTGTGAGCTGTATGTATGTGTGTGTGTTTTTCCTACTTCTCAGCAAATTTCCTTTGGCTCTCTAATTCTCAAACTTGTCTGCACCATAGAATCTCAGGGGAGAGGAAGTTTAAAAACTGATACCAAGTGATACCCAGACCATCAAAATCACACTCCTAAGGTAGTACCCAATATTAACATTTCTGTGGCCCCAACCCAGATGATTTCAATGTCTAAATAGAGTTAACTAGTTCAGTTGGTTAACTTGTTTAAAATTGCAGGGAGATATGGAGATGATTTTAAAAAATGAATGTTTGACTTTGTTGTAACACCACAAACTCAGGAACTTAAGACAATGTCAACCAAATGGGCAAAGTCAGATCTATTGGAGTTGGAAGAGTTCAGATTTTCAAAGAGGATTTTACAGGAAATGGTGCTGAGGAAACCACTCCCATGAGTTTAGAAAAGGTCTGGTCTTAAAATGTCCAAGTATTGAAAATACGACCGCCCCAGAAAAGCCCCACTGTGGATCATGGCAAACTTCCCCCTGTGGCCCTAGGCAGTGTGTGAGGGCAGGTTCCCTCCACAGACTCAGGGCCCCACACAGCTTGGCTCAGGCCCAGCCCCGGGAGCAGCTGCTGTGTGAAGGCCCTGGTATGAGTGAGGAACTATGGGGAAGTTTGATGGTGGTGAGGTGACAATTGCCTGCTCTGTTTACCTCCTTCACACTGAAAAGCACATGTGTCACTCTCCATTTTCTTACAGTCACAGAAGGGACAGAAGGCACCACAGAGAGGTCTATTCTTTTTTTTTTTTTTTTGATACATACAAGAACTGGGGTGTAGGGCAGAGGTATGAGGGGTGAGGGGATTCACCAGAGACAGAGTGGGGAGCAGAACAGGTGGATCTACTGAAATACACTGCTGAGGGGAGCAGCAGGGAGAGATAGAAGGGGTCTGCTGTGCCAAATGAGTTAGGTCCCTAGCCAGGGACTGAACTCATGCTGCAGTGTCTGCCAGTAGCTTCACAGTGCTGAGACTTAACCCCTTGTACCACCAAGAGGCTCAGCACATGACTACTAACTGAGCTCAGGCTTGACTTGGATTTCAGCAGTTTTTCCATTTCTGTCCTTATTCTGCAGCGGAATCCAGCCCTGGATCCTGTGCTGATTTAGCATCGTGCCTGCTCAAGCTTCTCTACTCTAGAACATCACCATGTTCCTCAGGGCCTTGATGGTCTTGATGAGTGCTGGTTAGATTTTTTGTGCAATGTCTCTGAATTTGGGTTTGTTTGATATGTTCTCTTGTGGTTGATTTGACTCTGTAAATGTAGCGTTTCCATGAATCTAGATATTTAACCTGTACCCCAAATGGTCATGATGCAGACAGTCTACATTTAAGAAATATTGTTAGTTACCAGAACAAGCTGCAGGAGGATAAAAGGATTGATAATTTTAAATATTATAAACTGCTTTTAAAACTCAGAAAGGAGAATGAAACAAATAGGTGTACTAACGCTTTTCTAAAATTTGAAACATAAAGAGAAATCAGAGATTGACATATCTGACCATGTAAAATATTTCTTTATAATTAAAAAAATTGCTACAAATATGAATAACAACACAAGGTTACTATATATAACGAAGTCCTTCCAATGTAGTAGTGAAGTCGTTTTTGGAGCTGTTGGGTTTGGAGAGTAGGGTCCTTGGGTTCACTCTGGATAAAGTTTCACCAGAGCTCCCCATTCAGTGGCACGGGGTGATGTAGGACAGGAAGCACAGGGCAGGTTCTCTATGAGCTGGGCATATGGGTAAAGGAGGAGCCCTTGATGGCCTCTTCAGGCAGGGATTTATTAATCTTTCTACACTATTTGTAGTAAGGAGACACTGCAGACAGGGGGACTGGGGACTAGGAGGCTGGTAGGCCTCTTAGCCCCAGTGAATCTTCACTCTCTCTCGGCTCTCTAGCTACTGCTACTTCTTCTGAGCTTCTCTTCTACTGCCTCTGCTGCTGGCGTCCCCACGATGCCACCCTGCTACGTCTCAGACCAGGTTTGCCCACCTACGCATGCCCACACCCAGGTGCCTGTCATCAGGCAGATGTGTAGGACCAGAGGTGTCTATCATTAATGCTAATGGCAGGAGGGTGGAAAAACCTGATAACCTTTCACTTACCCTACAGGTGAGTTTCCCAGGTGAGTTTCTCCATGAGACAGAGACAGTAGTTTTGCAAAAGGTCAGGTTTATTATGGAAAGGAAGGAAAGAGAAAGGACATTTGCATAGATACAAAGGGGCAGAAAGAGCTGCTGTCTCTGCTAAGGGAAGTCAGTGCAAAGAAGGCCCAGCATGGTCAGGTCTTGGGCGGGCAGGCAGGTGGGAAGCTGCTGCCCTGCAGAGGGAGAGGGAGAGCTGGCGGCTCTACAAAAGGAAATGAAACACCTGCTTAGTCACAGAGAGCAGAAGGAAGGCTGCCCCAAGCCAGTGCAGAGACTGCACTGATTGTCTTCTTCCTTTGTTGAGTGGTTTTTTTTCTTGATTTTGAATGACTGCAGAATTTGAAAGGGACCAGAGATTCTATAATGGCCCTCAATCTCCATCTCTTCATCGCCTTACTCTCTCTCACAGCGCCTGACACACTTGTCCCCCACCTCCAAGCCTAAGGATTTTTCATTTCTGTATCTGCTTTACACACTATGTTAATCACCCTAGCCCCACCTCCAGCTCCCTGCTTTGTGTGAGCCAGGTGTCTGAGTTTGTATTACTTCCTTCTCAACCTTTCTAGCCTTTTCCTCAATCAGTAGGAAAATTTGAAGAGGCACTAGACAAATTAGAAAAGACATGGACAGACATTTCCCAAAAAGAAAAATTGCAAATAGGAAAAAGACATTTGAGGAAATGTACAGTCTTGTCCGTAAGCAGATAAGAATTAAAAGAACTATCTCATATCTTCTAAATTAGTCAAGAGTTTCTTTTATTTTTTTAAAGAAGGAACCCTATGCTGGTGAGTTTGTGATGAAATTCGAACATCCTTTATTTCTGCTGCCTTCACCAATTTGGATATCTCTTTTGCAAAGCAAAATGATTTGATATTGATTTAGATAAAATATTCCAATTCCGTGAGGCAATTATGCAATTCTAGAAAATGTATCCGAAAAATCACATCCTGAATTCAAATTAAGAAAAACCCCGGGCCTCCCCTGGTGGCGCAGTGGGTTAAGCAACGCACTACGAAGCAAATCGCAGCCACTGCAGCACGAGTTCGATCCCTGCTGCCGGCCAGGGCGAGGACCCACATGGTGTGGCAGACCTCTCCTGCTGTGCCCGCTGCTCCCCTCAGCAGTGTACTTATGTTGATCTGCCTGTTCTGCTCCCCGCTCTCTGTGGTGAATCCTCTCACCCCCCTACACCTCTGGCCTGTACCCCAGTGCTTGTATGCATAAATAAATAAATCTTTAAAAAAAAAGAAAAGAAAAACCCCTATGCAGTCCAGCAATCAGGAAGCAGAGTGAAATGCTGGGCCCTCCTCCAGACACACACTATCACTGATTCAAAATAAAACTAAAACCTCCTGAGGAAAAACTGATGATCAGCACACATGATGGGTGCATCAGCGCCGTAGAAAGGGATAGGAAAAACTCCAAATGAATTTTGCTTAGAGTGATAATGGCACCACAGGGGAGATGAGGCAGAGGCCCTACAGCTATTGACTGTAGCAACATCAGAACTCCTAAGAGCCTGTGCTGACTGTACAGGGGTGCAGGAGCAGGCACCCAGGGTGGGGGTGCATTGTTGCAAAGTGGCAGATGTGGGTGCACAGAGCTTGAATCTGAGGCTCAGAATGTAGCCACATCCCCTCCATTTTGAAACAAAAAGAATTCCCTTAACCTAAAAATTAGAAATAAATGGAATTGAAGTCTAACCACCCTTTGTTCTCCCTTCCTCTAATCCTTCCTGGTGATTATCATTAAGTGGCTTAACATTAACTTAATTAGGAATATTGATTGTTTTACATCCTTAAAAAATTTCTGTGTCCCTACAGGGTTAATACTGGCTTCAGAAACAAACATCTGTTGATTGCCAAGCCAACACCATGCTGGGAAAGTTACTCATGTCACCTTCACTCATGTCTCTTAGACTGCCTGGTACTTTCTTGAACATGGAAATGAAAAGCCTTGCACTTGCCTCACATTCCTTTGCCCCTTAGATAATCCCAGTGTAAAGCGGCTGAAGGCAAAGACTGTCACAGGTGGCACCCCTTGACCAGAGTGCTGGTGAGAATGAATAGCCCCAGGTAATATATGGACAAATATATATTGTGAAGGTGAAGACTCAGTTAAGAAATATAAGGGACTGCAGAAACAGCTCCGTGGATTCATTGTTCAAAATTCAGTACTCAGGATTCAATGTTTGGGAGTCAGCATTTTGGGATCTTCAGTGATTCCAGGGTCAGCCATTCCTGCCCCCCACCATGCCAATCTTCCAGAAAGCTATTGTGGGCCTCTGAAGAACTTGAAGAGGCTTCTAGCAGCCAGCCTCAGGGAAGAAAAGTTTGGAGGCTTTACAGGTAGCAGAGAGACTGAAACTTTTCCCAGCTTTCTTTCCGTTACAGCCTGGCAATGAAGACAAAGACCCTGAACCTGTTGCCTCGCTGAGCTGCATGAGTGTGACCGTTTGTTGGGTTGTTCTATTGGAGGGAAAGGATGTCCTAAAAGAACTTCACAGACGTATTATGGACCCCCAACACACCCCAGACCAAAAAATTCTAAGACACCAAGAACTAGAAATCCCATAATGTCATCAACACCGAACAGAGGATTACTGGGAACAAAGGGTAGAATTAAGCACCAGGCTTGGTATATAACCTATATCTGGGCATGAGGGTGGTTGCTTTTTCACTGGTCTTCACTGTGCTATAGGGATACCAGCTCCAACATTTTCAACAAATTTTTTTGTTTCAGAGACCCAACCTCTCATCAGACACTGGTTGCCTTAGGGAATTCCCCTAAGATTCTTTTCCTCAGACTATTGTGCCCAAAGAGTATTTCTCCTCAGATTTTTTTATTCAGACTCATCTTCTCCTCCAACACTGGTTCCCTAATGGTCCTTTCCCCTCAGATTCTTCTCAGATGCTTTTGGCAAAAATAGGTCCAAGACACTTATGCCCAAAGTACTTCTCTTCAGATTTTTGACTCAGACCCCTCTTCTTCACAGACAATTTTCCCTATGGGTCCTTTCCCTTCAGATTATTCTCATCGCTTTAACACAAAAGTACTTTTCAAAAGCTTGTGCCCAAAGAGTCTATCCTCAGATTTCTTGCCTCAGAGAAGCACATTCTCCTCAAACATTGGTTCCCTATTAGTCCTTTTACCTCAGATTCTTCTCATATGCTGTTACCCAGAGGACTTCTCCTCAGACATTTGTACCCAAAGAATACTTTTCCTCAGATTTTTTGCTTCAGAGACCCAGCTTATGCTCAGACATGTTTCCCTAACTGCCCTTTCTCCTCAGATGCTTTTACCCATATGTACCTTTCAGACAATTGTGCCAAAAGAGTACTCTCCTCAGATTCTTTGCCTCAGACACGCATCTTCTCCTTAGACACAGGTACCTAAAGGGTCCTTTCCCCACAGATACTACTCTTCAGAAACTTTTCCCCAAGAGAATATTCCTCAGATTTTTTGCGGAAGAGAACCCTCTTCTCCACAGACACTAGTTACTAATGGGTCCTTTCCCCTGAGATTCTGGACTTCTGATACTTTTACCAGGAGTACTTTTCTAACGCTTGTGCCCAAAGAGGACTCTCATATAATTTTTTGTCTCAGAAAACCATCTTCTTCTCAGACACTATTTCCATAAGACTCCTTTCCACTCAGAATCTTCTGTTCAAACACTTAAAACAAAACAGTACTTCTAATAAGCTGGGCCTGAAAGGTTATTTCTCCTCAGACTTTTATTCAGACACACAATTTCTGTAAAGATGCTATATAATAAAGGGAACTTTCAATTATATTCTTTACTCAGACATTTTTAACATAGAGTACTTTCTAATGCTTGTGCCAAAAATTATTCTACTAAGATTTTTTACTTCAAAGACACATCTCCTCAAATTTCATTAAAGAGTGCCCTTGACCTCAGACTATTATACTGAAACGCTTAAAGAAACAGTAATTTTCCGAAGACTTTTACAACAGAGAGCCATCTTATCCACAGACCCTGTTTCCTAAAAGTCCTTTCCCTCAGATTCTAGACCATACATTTGCCAAAGATTACTTTGAGGAGCTTGCGTCAAAGATAACACTCTTCATGTTATCGTCTATTAGACCTGTCTAATCCTCAGGCCCCGGTTCCTAGAGGGTCCTTTCCCCTCAGATTCTCGACCTCAGGCACTATTACCCAAAGAGTTCTTTGGGGACAATTGCGTCCAGACTACTCTCCTCAGGTTTTTGCCTAGAAACTCGACTTCTCTCCAGACGCCTTGAAGCCTAGAGGGTTCATTCCCCTCAGATTCTCAACCTAGATATTTTTGCCAAAAGAGATATGGGGATGCTCAGGCCCAAAGAGTATTCTCCTCAAGTTTTTCCTAGGAAACCAGTCTTCTCCTCAGACCCTGGGTCCTAAAGTGTCCATTCCCCTCAGATTTTCAAGCTCAGGCACTTTTGCCCAAAGAGTCCTTTGGGAACCCTAGCACCCAAAGACTATTCTCAAATTTTTTAATTCAGACACCCGTATTTTGCTCACCCTGGTTCCTAAACGACATTCCACTAGATTCTCTACCTCAGGCACATTAGCCCAAAGAGTGCTTTGTGACACTAATGCCCAAAGAATACATGCCTCAGGTTTTTTAAAAAAGGGACCCATTTTCCCCTCAAACCCTGCTTCATAAGGGGTACTTTCCCTAAGATTCTCGAACTGACACACTATGGCTCAAGGACTCTTGGTAATGCTCGCACAAAAAGAATGCTCTCCTCAACTTTAGCCTAGGATTGCATATTCAACTCAGACCCTGAGTCCTGAGCATTCTTTCCCCTAAGATTTGGACCTCAGGTACAAAAGCCCAAAGAGTACTCACCTCAGGATTGTGACTAGGAACGCCATGTCCTCAGACCCTGGTTCTTAAAACGACCTTTCCTAAGATAATCTACCTAGGCACATTTGACGAAAGAGTCTCTGGAGAAGCTCTCGCACAGAGAGTACTCTCCTCAGGATTGTGCCAAAGAGACACATCTTCTCCTGAGGCCCTGGTTCCTACAATATCCTATCCCTCAGAATCTCGACCTCAGGCACTTTTGCCCAAAATTCCCTGGGAATTCACTAGCACAAAGAGTACTCTCCTCAAGTTTGAGCCACGGACACCCATCTTCTCCTCAGGCCCCCGTTCCTAGAGGGTCCTATTCCCTCAGATTCGCGACCTCAGGCACTTTTGCCCAAAGAGTTCTCTCCACAGGTTGGAGCCAAGAGACCCAACCTTTCCTCAGGCCCTCGTTCCTAGAGGGTCCTTTCCCCTCAGATTTGCGACCTAAAGCACTTTTGCCCATAGAGTTCTCTCCTCGGGTTTGTGCCAAAGAGACCCAACTTCTCCTCAGGCCCTGCTTCCTAAAGGGTCATTTCCCCTCAGATTCGCGACCTCAGGCACGTTTGCCCATAGAGTTCTCTCCTCAGGTTTGTGCCAAAGAGACCCAACCTTTCCTCAGGCCCTGGTTCCTAGAGGGTCCTTTCCCCTCAGATTCGCGACCTCAGGCATTTTTGCCATAGAGTTTTCTCCTCAGGTTTGAGCCAAGGAGACCCAACCTTTCCTCAAGTCCTTGTTCCTAGAGGGTCCTTTCCTCTCAGATTCGCGAGATCAGTCAATTTTGCCCAAAGAGTTCTCTACTCAGGTTTGTTCAAAAGAGACCCTTCTTCTCCTCAGGCCTCGGTTCCTAGAGGGTCCTTTCCCCTCAGATTTGCGACCTCAGGCACTTTTGCCCAAAGAGTTCTCTCGTCAGGTTGGAGCCAAGAGACCCAACCTTTCCTCAGGCCCTCGTTCCTAGAGGGTCCTATTCCCTCAGATTCGCGACCTCAGGCACTTTTGCCCAAAGAGTTCTCTCCTCAGGTTTGTGCCAAGGAGACCCATCTTCTCCTCAGGCCTCGGTTCCTAGAGGGTCCTTTCCCCTCAGATTTGCGAACTCAGGCACTTTTGCCCAAAGAGTTCTCTCGACAGGTTGGAGCCAAGAGACCCAACCTTTCCTCAGGCCCTCGTTCCTAAAGGGTCCTTTCCCCTCAGATTCGCGAGTTCAGTCAATTTTGCCCAAAGAGTTCTCTCCTCAGGTTGGAGCCAAGGAGACCCAACCTTTCCTCAGGCCCTGGTTCCTAGAGGGTCCTTTCCCCTCAGATCGCGACCTCAGGCACTTTTGCCCAAAGAGTTCTCTCCTCAGGTTTGTTCCAAGGAGACCCAACCTTTCCTCAGGCCCTGGTTCCTAGAGGGTCCTTTCCCCTCAGATTTGCGACCTCAGGCACTTTTGCCCAAAGAGTTCTCTCCTCAGGTTTGTTCCAAGGAGACCCAGGATGTGAGGGCGATCTGGCTGCGANATCTGTCACCCCATTGATCGCCAGGGTTGATTCGGCTGATCTGGCTGGCTAGGCGGGTGTCCCCTTCCTCCCTCACCGCTCCATGTGCGTCTCTCCTGAAGCTACGCGCTCGGTCGAAGAGGACGGCCTTCCCCGAATAGAGACGGACCGGTCTTCGGTCGAGGGTATACGAGTAGCTGCGCTCCCCTGCTAGAACCTCCAAA
>JAGFMF010011861.1:0-27566 GCA_019455555.1 Galemys pyrenaicus
CTGTTCTGCTCCCCGCTCTCTGTGGTGAATCCTCTCACCCCCACACCTCTGGCCTGTACCCCAGTGCTTGTGTGCATAAATAAATAAATCTTTAAAAAAAAGAAAAAGAAAAGATTCTTTCACCCCTCACCACCGGTTTCATCATTCATCATGGAAGTGCTGGGAAGCCAGGTGGTTCCTCTGGAGACACCTGAGCCACATAACACAACAGTTCAATTAAAATAGGTAGACAAGTGCAAAGTTAATAGTTAAGGGAAAATAATAAAACAAAGTCTTGTTATTTCCATTACCTACCTAGATTAAAACCTTCAACATAACTTTAATGAGTAATGGAACATATGTCTACTGCTGGATCCTAAAATTAGTTGGTGCCCTTAGGAGTGTTAACTGGGGATAAAAGTCTTAATGATCGAGAGTTTAGGAGATAGGGCCTCCCTGGTGGCTCAAGGGGTTGAGCACCACACTGTGGGGCTTCCGCAGCCACTGCAGCACGAGTTTGATCCCTGGCCATGGAGGGGACCCACATGGCACAGCAGACCTCTCCTGGCTCTCTCCCGGCCCCCATCAGCAGTGTATTTCAGTTGATCTGCCTGTTCTGCTCCCCACTCTGTCTCTGGTGACTCCTCTCACCTCCCTGTGCCTCTGGCCTGTACCCTGGATCTAGTATGCATAAATAAATAAATCTTTAAAAAAAAAAAGAAAGAAAAAATTTAGCAGATAATCAAAGTGAGGGTTCAAACTGGGGAAAGTGGTCCTATACATTTTTACTCCAAGAGATCTGCTCCAATAACTGCAAGTTTGAATTTAGTTTATATAGGTGGGAACAGTGAGTCATTAAGGATGCAATTATTTTTGACAGTGAGGGCTTCTAGTTCTAAATTGGACTGACCTAAATATATGCTGATGCAAGAGGAAGGCAATGCAGGATTTAATCTCTTTCTTTCTAAAGAATGTCCTGTAGAGATGCAAAGATGGCTGATTGCTTACCCATTGTTAAATTTTCTTTATCTGGCTCATTGGTCATCCTGGGTGTGAAAAGACTGGCTTTACTTCCAGGCAGTAGAATTCCCCATGGCTGCAGGATGGAGCAAGTTCACACAAGTCTATGAAGATGGCTTTCCCCTCTTCCTGCTGCACAGGGGTGGAGGAGGGAGGGAAGGTGGGGTTGGAGAGGATGGAGGGAGGTCCCCAGAAAATTTTCCAATATGTTCACAGGAGAATGACCTGCCACTCTGATCCAGGATAAAGAATAGAGAAATTGGAAAGGAGGAGTCCTTAAGACCAGCGACCTGACTCAAACGAGGAGGTTGACAGCCATTACCCAACTATATAAACAAGATCCTTAGGTGCCAATAACTGCTACAGGGACTGTCAGACCAAAAGTAAAGATAGGAGATTGAGCTCCGTCTCTGGAACCCATTGTAGAATCTCTGGTCCCTTTCTAATTCTACATAGTTGGCTCAAAGTCAACAACCAAGCCACTCCATGAAGGAGTGAGCCGCTCCCAAGGAGAAGACTTTATCAGTGTAGTCTCTGTACTGGCTCAGGGCAGCCATCCTTCTGCCCACCTGTGACTCTGCTGGTGCTTCTCTTCACCAACTCTCTCCCCTGCAGGGCAGCAGCCTCTTGCCTGCCCATGACCTGTACCGTGTCAGGGCTTCTCTTCACCGAGCTCCCTCAGTGGAGACAGCTCTCCTCAAGGCTGCCCGCCTGCAACAATACAGGCCTCTCTCTCTCTCAGTAAGCCTGTCCCTTTTGGGGCAGCTCTTCCTGCCCACATGTCTATGCAAGTGAACTTTATTCTGTTGCCTCTTCCCTAATAAACCTGCTCTTTAAAATAACTAATGTCTCCTCCTCGTGGAGAAACTCACCTGGGAACTCGCTGCATGCTACTGAGCAGGGAGCGCTGGTGAAACCTTTCCCAGAGTGAACCCAAGAACCCTGCTCTCCAAACCCACTGACTCCAAAAATGATATCAACTCCACCGTAACCCTGACTTTGTATAAAAGCGCTTTTGTTAGGGGGGAAAAGTCCTCCTAAATAAATTACACAAATAAGTTATAAACTTCGACTCCCATTCCAAACCTACAATATCCCAAAACTACAAATCCCATAAAATCGTTATCGAAGAGCAGATCACTGGGACCTATAAGTAAAGTTAAACAACCCAGCTAAATATAAAAACAAACACACGAACCTTAAAAATCTCTCTTTTCTTTAAAAACCAGCTCTCAACATGCCATTAAGTTTCAACTCCAGAAAACTAATAAAATATTTACAAATCTGTATCCCTCTCTTCTCCTTGTATTATTCACTACACTATTTCCCCTTCTCTTATAAATAAATCCCTTTATTAACCTTTATTATAATGCGCCTGCAATTAAAACATTATAAATGCCTGTCAAACACACAAATAAAAATCCAATCAAGCAAACCCATTTTATATTAAGGTTACTCTGTAACACTTTCAGCTTTTAATGGTGCCTTTACTGGAATGGCTACGAAATTATTTCTTTTGATGACATTTCTAAATTGGATGGAAGACTAAGTAAGTTAAGGGCATCGCTTGATTTTTATACTGGCAATGTCACCATCTGGATTCAAATACTAAACACATTCATTAATCAGCCAAGATTAATTCCTCAATTTAAATAAAATTTCTTCTTGACCTGAAAGAAATTCCATTTCTTAATAACAAGCTGCTCTCGCAGGAAGCATCTGCCCTCTTTGGTGGGTCTCCTCCACAGGTAATCCCGGCATGCTTCTTTTATCTTAAACATAATTTATCAACTTCATAAACCTCAAGCCTTATTTGGCGCTTTCCTTCAAAGTCCTGCGATCTCCATGAAACCTTTTCCAACTCCTCCAACCCACAGTGATGGCTTTCTTCAAACTCCTACTCAGTGTCACAGAGTTTAATACTCAATTGGTCCTTAATTATAGTAATTAGACTGTAAGCTCCTCAAAAGCAAGGATTTAGCCCAATGCTAGGCCCAGAGGCGGTTTCCACAAATGCTTGCGGAGTGATGGCTTTGCCGTTCTGGATGATTTCTAGTCAGCGGGACAAATGGGTAAAAGACACTACTAAGAGAAGACTTTGCTATCTCTGCTTCCAGAGTGGAGCTTTTAAGCTGTCGCTGCCAGACGTACCTCGGTGACCGACCAGGTAGTTACACTCGGACTGTGGATGTTTTCCTCCAGCCAACTTCTCCTTACTTGGAAGCACAGAGTTTGGATTTGGGCTTGCAATTTCCTACTTTCAGGGCTGAGAAGCCAGAATGAATAAGTAACAGAGAAGCAGAGAGGCAAAAAACTTCCATTTGCTTTGCTAAAAGCAAACTTTCTGTGGAGGCATAACACCTAAAAAGGAGAACATATTGCCTATTTAAGAGCTAGTAAAATGTTGTGTGGAGTTTGATTTATATAACTTTCCTGCTAGATAAGTCCAGAAGCTAGATTAATATTTTAATCATATTCTCCTGAGAGGAAAGAGCAGCTGGTGAAATTGTTGGAGGTGACATGCCAGTCTACATAGAAACCAACTGTGGTTTGGAGACCACCATGGAAATAATAACGTCAGTCATTAGGTGGAGAATGAAGGGAGGAAAGAAACCAGATAAGTTTTCAGGATGAAGAAGTTATTTTCATTATAAACTAACCTTGGGCAGATGGTAGACTTTATTATTTTGACATTTAAATTCAAAGATTTGATGGCTTTATCTTTTCACTGCTGATCACTCTTAGCAAGAACAGAGTTAGCAATGAGTACAGTAGTACATCCTTCACCTTTTGATTTTATTATTATTTTAAAGACTTATTTTTATTTATTCATGCATAAAAGAACTGGGGTGTAGGCCAGAGGTGCCGGGTGGTGATGGTGAGAGGATTCACCAGAGTCAGAGTGGGGAGCAGAACAGGCCGATCTTCTGAAATACACTGCTGAGGGGAGCAACAGATGAGATGGGAGAGGTCTGCTGTGCCATGTGGGTCACTTCCCTGGCCAGGGGCAGGGATCCATGCTGCGGTGACTGGCAATCGCTTGATGGTGATGAGACTTTAACCCCTGCACCACCAAGGAGGGCCCTTCACCCTTTAATTTTTAAGTTACCATTTTAATTGTGCATTTAAGTTCAGCTGTGTGGTCAAAACACGGCAAGCAGCACAGTGCATCCATGGAGGGTAACTGCCTTGCACACTTGACTTTCTCAGGCCTTCATTCCAATAGTTGGCACAAATTCACTGGCATCCTGAATCTACAGAAAAGTCTCTTTCTTTGTTTCTTTGTAAACCTGGAGAACACCAGATCTTCACAATGGCCTGTAGCTGGCACTAGCATTAAGGGGTTCTGGAAAATGCTGTATTTGGTTTGGGAACTGCCCTCAGATAGAAATCGATGTTTAGATTATTTCTAGGAGTTTGTGCTTCTGAATTTTGTGGGATTAAGTTTGATGTTGGGGTTTTCTCATATGTTCTGTTGATTCTTAGATATTTTAGACAAAAGTCTTGGGATTGAAATATGCCAACTTTGGAGGTGCTAGGCTCTACTGCAGTTACGTTGGCAGACAGCCTGTGTTGCAGCTGCCGAAGAAGGAGCCCAGATTTTACCTGAAGGCTCAGATACCATCTCTTCTGCCTGGATCTGAGTCAGAGAAGGAAATGGGGTTGGGCAGACTTGGGACTGACATTTCTCTGTGGGAGCAACAGATTGAATTGATAATGGGAGCAAGTTTATGTTGTTAACTTTTATAAGGTGATGATAAATTTCAGGAATTTTATAGTGTTGGCATCTTATTTGGGCCATGTTTTAATCTGATGCGCCTGTTCATCCTGTTGGTTGGATGTCTCAGATGAGCAGTATATTAGATGAGAAAGAGAACTGGGACTGACTGTGGCTTTGGGGCTCTGTAATGTCCTGACCTATTTTAGCAGCTTTTTTTGGGGGTGGGTAGGAGGGTTACAAAAGGTAGCCATTCATAAACACTCCTGGAGGTTAAAATAGCCTTCTCTTTGATACCAGGAGGACATGAAGGTAACAACTTGGGAAGTCACTCCACAGAGGAGAATTTAAAATTTTTTGAACTTCTCATCTCCTTTCTAGAGGAGACAGAATTATTTTGGGGTAGATTAAAGCTCTGGTGGTTAATTTCACTGGATTAAAAAGAGAAATAGTCAAAACAGGAAGGATGTTGGTGTTTAAGCCAGGGAGAGTCTCTTCTCTAGTCACAGTATTGGTGGGTGAAGTGAAGGGTATTTGACCCATCTCTCTGCTGTGAACAACGCACACTTAGCAGAACTCTGGACTCCTCTTAACATGGGTTAGGAGACTTGGAAGCCCCTGAGAGACACATCACTCTTGGCTCTCATCCAAGCTCTGATTTTTCTTATATCTCATGGGTATGACTTCTTCTCACGTTGTAGCAAGAAATATGAGAGCCAGTCTTTGGATTATATGTAGGTTGGCTCTAGGTAGTTCAACACGAATGGGCTGTTTGAAATCAGAGCCTGTTAGGCCCCCCACTCTTAAATAGCTGTGTTCACTGCAGTCCCGTCTAGTTAGAAATGTGCTGACAGAATGCAGACTTACTGCTTAGAATAACTAGTAAGAGCTAACACTTGGCCACTCTGTCGTATGTCAGACATGGCTGTAAAGGCTCTGCAGTCATTCTGTTATCTTTGCAGCAATTCAAGGAGTTTATTGTGCTTTTTCCCACTTAAGAGTGAATTAATAGAAGTTTATAGAATTTAACTTGTTAAAGATCACAGGTTTTATAAGGGGCAGAACCAGATTTTAAATTCTAGAACTCAAATTTCTTTTTTTCTTTTAAAGATTTATTTTTTAATTTTATTTATGTGTGCAAGAACTGGGGTACAGGCCAGAGGTGTGGGGAGTGAGAGGATTCACCAGAGACAGAGTGGGGAGCAGAACTGGCAGACCTACTGAAATACACTGCTGAGGGGAGCTGCGGGCGAGGCACGAGAGGTCTGCTGAGCCATTAGGTTAGCTCCCTGGCCAGGGATTGAACTCAAACTCCTGCTGCAGTGGCTGCCAATAGATTGATAGTACTGAGACTTTAAACCCTGCACCACCAGGGAGTCTCCTAGAACACAATTTCTTTTATTAATTTTTTTTAAAAATAAAGATTCATTCCTTTATTCACACAAGAACTGGGGTACAGGCCAGAAGTGCGGGGGGTGAGCGGATCCATTAGAGACAGAGTGGGGAACAGAACAGGCAGATCGACTGAAGTACACTGCTGAGGGGAGCAGCGGGCAAGGCAGGAGAGGTCTGCCGTGCCATGTGGGTCACCTCCCTAGCTAGGGGCAGGGATCGAACTTGTGCTGCAGTGGCTGCGCTTTGCTTCATAGTGCATTGCTTAACCCACTGCGCCACCAGGGAGGACCCTAGAACTCAATTTCTTAACCATCATGCTAAACTATTTCAAGACAGTCACCCAAGTTGGGGGGCAGGGGAGTAAAGATAATTATTGCTCCCTGCCCTGCTCTCTCCTGGAACAAAAGCTCTCCAGTTTATTCCTGAGGCTTCTTAGTAGGTTGTAAGTTTGAATGTTTTTCTCTTCTCTATGTGTATGAAGTTTTTGTTTTAAATCAAAATAGTTCTCTCTGGGGCCTCCCTGTTGGCACAGGAGTTAAGTCTCAGCACAATCACTACAATGGCCCTCCTGCAGCAAAGTGGCCTGAGTTCAATCCCTGCCCAGGGAGTTGGCCCACATGGCACAGCAGACCCCTCCTGTCTTGCCCACTGCTCCCCTCAGCAGTGTATTTCAGTGGATCCGCCTGTTCTGCCCCACTCTGTCTCTGGTGAATCCTCTCACTGTTGTCCTGCTCCCCCCACCTCTGGCTTACTACCCCGTTCTTCTATGCAAAAATAAGTAAAATAAAAACCTTATAATAAGGAAGAATTCTTTAAAAATGTTCTTTCTCAAAGGAAAAGAGGTATTTTACTTATGAGAACAGATCCCAGTATCCTTATAAGCTTAAAAGAAAAAAAACAATTGATCTATATCCTTTACAAAAACTGGGAATAACATTGTTCGATTTTGTAAAACATTTTTGATGAGAGAGCGCTTGTTCAGGGCCTGCAGATGAATTGTTAATACCCTTTCATCTTCTATAATTGCTTTCTAAATGAGTTGCCTGTATCATCATTGTTGTGGTTATTGTTGTCATTCTGTTCGGTGCTAAGTGATTTATATGTGCTTCTCACTGACATGGATACATATGTGAAAAGTGCTACCGTCCCGTTATTCATTATCACAGCAGCTCTGCAAAACAGAAAACTCACAGAACACAAAACTCACAGAACACCAGCGGCATACAAAAAACATAGAAAAAATGACTATATACTGTTTCTGCGCCTTGAGTGATTTGCTGGACTAACTCACAGCATGCAGCATTTGGCTCAGTCGTGGCTGATCTAGCTTAGCCTTGGTTGGGATGAGTTGGGAAATTTAGTTCTTCATTTGTCTCTCACCCTCCCCTAGGTTGGGCTGGACATAATCTCCTGGTGAATGCAGAGCTATGAGCGCTGATCACAAGCTGTGAACAAGCCTAGTTGTATAACCCCATTTCAGCTTTCCGCTTGCAGTGTGCCTTGTTAATAGCTCATTGGTCAAAGCAATCACACAGTTAAGACTAAGGCTGTGGTATTATGTGTCCATCCTTTGTGAGAGCACTGGAAAATAACAAAAGGCATAGATATAGAGAATAAAAAACACCTGGGTTTATTTTTAGTCTACTCAGTATTCTCATTTTACAGATGGAGAAACTGAGACAGAGAGTAAGAGATTGGACTGGAGTATCACAGAGATTTTAAATGACAGCTAGAGTTTGAACCTGAGCTTGTTTATCCTCAAAGCTCGAGCTCTTAATGATGTGCTATAAAGACAAAATTTAGAAACCAGCTCTGCCTCCAATTCCTGTCCAGATCTGAGCAATCTTTTAACTCCCTTTTTATGCATTTTCACCAATGAATACAAAGTGCAGCTGTTGACATTATGTAATGAGAAGGCTGTGAGGAGTAATTAATGTTAGCAAATTCTCTGAAAAAGTACTAGGTATTATGATCAAAGAAACACACAGACTTTTAAATCACTGCTTGACCTTATTTTACATTCCTGGTCTTTTAGATCTCTCTCACCTGCTAGAGTGTAGAAACGTGCTGAGTATGAAATCTCTGAATACTTTCACTCCTCTTCCCCTTGAATCATCCTAGCGGTGGCTCAACCTGCTCATATGAGCAGTAACTCTAAATGAAAATACCTTATGCAAAATGATTTTTAAAAAATGATGGTAACATCTTTGTAACTGTCCACTTTAACAGCTGACAAATGTGGATGCTAAACTGATAAAAAATTCAGCTATATCACTTGCCCTTCCAGGAGATGTGTGCAGCCTTGTTTTCTGCTATAAATAACTACTCTGTGTTCCTTTTAAATAAACATCACAGCATATGTTCTGCAGAACATTGAAAAGTTTTCTATATTTCTATTGACCCTAGAAACAAAACAGTAGAAGGATTCATTCAAACAAACTCTTCATCAAAAAAACTGCATTCCTACAGAAGAAACTCCATGGTATATACCCTTTGGCTCTTGAACTTCTGGTCTTGTCCTGGATAATGTTTGACAGTGCAACAGACAAAACCTTCTGTTTCTCAAGAAAGAACACTTTTATAGATATCTGAGGACCATCAGAGCCTGTATGAATATCTCATGGGCTAGAGGGGTGTTGAGGATCATGTTAGAAATACAGAGTTAGGGAGACAGTGAAAAAGAAAGGGTGAAATTGGAGAGAGAGGGTATGTGAAGATGAAGGCACACTGGAATGAGACCAAAGGACAGACTAATAGATTTCAATCAATACACAAATGGTTGGGGCACTGAGAAATTCAAATCTTCTTTTCTTTTTTAAAGATTTCTTTACTTATGCATACAAGAGCTGGGGTACAGGCCAGAGTCCAGGATGGTGAGAAGATCCACCATAGACACAGTGGGGAGCAGAAGAGGCAGACTGACTGAAGTACACTGCTGAGGGGAGCAGTGGGCGAGGCAGGAGAGGTCTGCTGCATCACGTGGGTCCCCTCCCTGGCTGGCAGCAGGGATCAAACTCGTGTTGCAGTGGCTGCAGGATGCTTCTTAGTGCGTTGCTTAACCCACTGCGCCACCAGGGAGGCCCTCAAATCTTATTTTCTTTGTGTGAACAAATGCCTGAAAGATAGTTACCACTTCTGTTGTTTTCTTTGAGCAAAAACTCAGAAATTGTCTTTATCTTATGCAACCAATAAGAATAACCAATACGTTGATATAATAGGGGGATTTAAAAAATGTAATGCTATTATTTATCTGTATCCTGAGGGAAATGTCTTTCATCATAATAGAGAAGGGAGGAAGGAACATCACTATAAATTATGTATTTTCTTTTTGAAGCTATCAAGTATCTTAAGTATAATCTTAAATATCTTCTTGTTGATGCTCTTGGTTTTGATCTTGTTTGCAAGAACTAATGGCAGCTTGTGTGTGTATACAATAGGAAAAACAAGTGATGCATTATATTTGAGAATGCTTCAGAAGTAAAAGTATCTAATGCTAGGCATTATAATTGTATAAGGTGCAAGTGAAATTGGATAGAGGAAGTCGAGCTCAGGAGCCGGAGCAGGTGCTACATCTTCTGTCTTTTTCATCAGGCATTGCAGTGCCTAACTTAGTGCATTATCAGTAGTTGACATCAGGAGTGGAATGATGGAAGATAATGAATGATCCTCAACAACATAGAATCATAAATACAAACTCAGAAAGTTATTCTTGTCTGTTTGTAGGTAAGATTTTCATCTGTAGTCGTTATCATATAGTTGTATCAGTAAAACCTTGTTTAAGGTAATAGAGTTATATGGTAGACTTTCTTTCCACAAGAAACTTCCTATCTCATTGGTTCACAAGACATAACTAGCAATTCTCACCTCAAATTAAGAGCAACAAAAGGCAATGTAGGAATCCAAGTTAAATCTACTTGAAAGTAACAGAAAAACATTCATTCTGGTCAAGCTGGGGGAGGGGAGGAAACTGAAGGAAATGGGGAAAAGACATGCTCAGCAAGACCCCATCCTATACCTCCCAGGAGTTGGGGCCAGGGCCCTGCAGCCAGGTAGATTTTGCTCCATCTACTTTCATCTTCATTCCATTCAACATCCTATTGCTAAAAGAGAATCCCGTTGGCACGATAAGGGATACATATTCATTCCTTGGCCAAGAAACAGAAGCTAAGCAATACTGCCTGAGGAGGGGTCGGTGTGGCCCCCGAAGATGACTTGTGCACCTCTGAGAAGCAGTGTGTCCTACTGATCGTATTACAAGCGTTCAGCAGAGAGAGAGTCAGGCGAGACTTCACAGATACAATGGGGTTGTATCACAGATACAATGGGGTTGGAGCGTTAAGGAAGGGTGGGAACGAGGTCAACGAAGAGGGAAGATTTCAGAGGGGTCAAGGAGCATCAAAGGCTTGGAGCCGGGATTGAGCTGGTGTATTCACCAAAGACAGAAGTGGCAGAAACAGAGAAGACAGGCACTAATAAAAGGCCTTTGGATTTATTTCAATAGAGAAATGACGGCAGATCTAGAGGATGAACTGGTCAGGGGAACAGAAAGTGCGTTGTTAAATGATTAGAAATCATTCAGGAAAAGCCTATGCATTTTTTGAAAGAAAATCAGAAAAACCAAGGATATGTTGTAGAAGCTTGTTGGTATGAACTTGACAGCCTAAGTGAAGAGGAGAGCCTTGAAAAACTTGTAGATGGCACTTGCTCTGAACATAGCAGATCTTAGCTGCATAAGGTAAAATCGGGCAAAGGGTGCTGTGTTGGATAAGAGCTCAGAGAAAGGTGCTCTGGAAGATCCAACTTGAGCGAGAGCTGAGCCATCAACACAGGGTCAGTAGAAGGTGATAACACACCTCTGCTAAAGTTAGCATGAATTGTTGCTTTTCCAAATG
Organism: Galemys pyrenaicus; assembly: GCA_019455555.1. NCBI lineage: Eukaryota > Metazoa > Chordata > Mammalia > Eulipotyphla > Talpidae > Galemys > Galemys pyrenaicus. Next base: position 11,005 of record JAGFMF010011861.1, read on the forward strand.
GGAGCAAATTTCTCAGTTTAATTTCAAAAGTTAGGGTTTCCAAAAGTTGGGAGTGGATTTAAAAGATAAGAAAATTTATTCAGGAATTTAGCCTTTGTTCCTAGACTTAAAGGATTATTAGAAATATTTGGAAGCTGGCAGATTGGCATATTTTGTTTGGGATAGTTTGCGCCCTTATTTATATAGGGAGCTGTGGCCACCTCCTGATCATATATCCTTTTCATAAAGTCAGTTTATCACTGGAAACACCAGACATTCTAGTGCTTTGACTTAGCTCTGAAATGGTGCTGACTTAAGTATGTTTAGCCATTTTAAACTTTCTTCTATGCTTGCCCATTATTTGTGCTGGAATTATCTCAAAAATGGATTAAAGGAGAAAGCATGAACCTACAAGCAATCCTTAACCTCAAATATTTGATGTATGTCATCATATTTAAGTAGTTCAGAATCTACTTAGAAAAGACCAGGGAGTTTGGCATCTCTGCGCCCCTTTAAAAGAACTAGTACTGAAGTCTTGTTCCTGTGCTGGATCATCCCCAGCCAAGTCATTCAGAGGTAGCCCTTTCTTAGGCTGCTTACGGCAGGCAAGGCACAAATAATTGCTTCATGTCGCAGATGTGTCTCCACAAAATTGAAAGTAAGCCACATGCAATTTGCTCCAAACGAAATCTACACATCATGTTTTAATAAGAACCAATCACCTATTACTTACCTGTTTTGTAAGTTTAAAATTTCATGTGTTGGATTTGCCTACAAGGAGAAACACCAAACAGAAACATAGTTGCTAGGCTCCTGCCTGTCCACAAGGGCCCTTTGTGCAGTGTGTGATTGCTCACAAGGAGAAAGCTCAGCAGTGAGGTGATGAACCATTGACTGGCACAATAGCGACATACTGTGCGTGCGGGTGGGTCAGTGTGTTTATAGTACCTGTTGAATACAGATAATCGCCATGTAGATGGAAATACAGATCATCATAATCAATCATATGAAGTGTTCATTATTATGATAACCCCCTTTACATAGGAGGACACTGTTTACATTGATGCTTAGAAAGATTAGGTAACGAGGCTGGCATCACACCGCTAGTCTGAAGCCTCAGGTTGAGCCCACGCTCGCTCTCAACTCTAGTTCCAATGGCCCTGCGTTCACCATGCACTGCCATTTTCTTTATAAAGCTCCCACAGGGGACAGGATCCTGGGTTCTTTGACCAGAAGCCTGTGCCCTTACTTGTTTTGTAAAAACAAGTAAAAAATGCTTTTTTCAAATAAAACTTTTAAAACTTTTCATTTTAAATGGATTTTAAAGTTAAAGAAAAGTTGTACAAACAGCTCAAGATAATGGCGTTCCCCCAGATTCCTCCAATGTCCATCTTACATAACACCATACAGTGATTGTGATGCCCAGAACCAGCGCCAAAATCAGGAAATTAATGTTGATGCATGCTGTTATGTAATCTGCAGCCCTATTCAGATTTCACCAGTTTTCCTGTTGGTGCCCAGGATCTAGCCCAGAGTGACATGCTGTATTTAATTGTCATGTTTGCTTTGTCTCTTCAAGGCCAACCCACTCTTGGCTGCCCTGGGAAGGGGATTCTGCCCGCTTCACCCCACTCTCTTTAATCACAACATTTCCTCTGTCTTTGTCTTTTGTAACCTTAGTGCTTTAAAAAGGTACTGACTAGGTTTTTCAAGCTTTTTACCCCTTAACTTGTTGCAGCAAAGTTGCATCATAACTTTATGTACATTTCTGGTGTGCGTGATTATAAAGCAACATCTATATAGACTACATTGTGCTCACCAACAAATGCGCAATCTTATCCTAATTCTATACAACTGGCCCTTTTTACCCAGTTTACTCCCTTTCCTCTGGTAACCACTTTTGTTTTATTTAGTTAATTCATTTTTAAAAATTCTCTATCACATATGAGCAAGATGATACAGAAATCAGTCTTTCTCCATCTGACTTATTTCACCAATAATACCCTCTAGGTCCAAGCATTTTGCACATGGTAGCATTTAATATTTTTTTTTAACTGAGTAGTATTTCATTGTGTATATAAACCAGGTCTTCTTTATCTAGTTTTTAACTGGTAGACATTTAGGTTGTTCCCAGCTCTTGGCTATTGTAAATAATATAGCCAGGTGTTTTTGCAAGATGCTCCTCAGTTTGAGTTTGTCTGATGTTTCTTTTTTGTTTGTTTAAAGGAAATTACCAGAGTTAATTTTATTTTATTTTATTTTTTGCTTAGAAGAACTGGGGCACAGGCCACCGGCTAGAGGTGCAGGGGGTGAGAGGATTCACCAGAGACAGTGTGGGGAGCAGAACAGTCAGATCAATGAAATACACTGCTGAGGGGAGCAGCGGGAGAGATAGGGGAGGTCTGCTGTGCCATGTGGGTCAGCTCCCTGGTCGGGGGTCAAACTCACTTCCTGTTGGTGATGATATCACTTCACTTCATAGTGATGATATCACTGAGCTTTAACCCCTAGGCCACCAGGGAGGCCCTTCCTGTCTGATAGTGTCCTCATGAATAAATTGGGGTGTGCATTTTTGGCAACAGTACCATAGAAGTTCATTGCGTTCTGTTGGGGTATCATACCAAGGGCATATGTACTGATTTCTCTGATTATCCGCCCAACTTTGATCATTTGGTTAAGGTAGTGTCTCCTATATTTCCCCACTGAAAAGTAACTATTTTTCCTTTTTAATTAATAAATATTTTGTAAGAGAGCTACTTTCTTAGAATACCTTTGCCCACTAGTATTATATATTATATATAATTGATAACTCTTGCTGGAAGCATTTATTACTATTGTATTTCAAAATGCTGACCTTTTCCTCCTATCACTACTTCTGCATGTATTAGTTGAAAACCTATTGTAAAGGAAAGCATTCTCTTCTTCCCATTTATTTCCTCATTTTTTAAATATCAGTGTGGATTTATGGATTATTCCTGTGTTCAGTGGGCTGTAGGCTATAACAATCACTATTTTGTTTGTTCAAACCATCCCATGTTTGTTTGAGTTGGCTTCTCTGCCCTGCTAATAGGTTTCCATCACTTTGTCTTAAAGCACTTACTGTCTGGGACCACAGGCTGTTCCAGGCTTCTCTTTCCTGTCTAGCCATGGAGTGGACCATTTCTCTTTTGCTGGAGAACAGTATTCAGAAACCAAGATCTGGGCACCAGGGGTATTTATTGCTACTGGAGTATCATTGCTTCTAGTTTCTCTTAGAGGAGAGAGACATCTATGTCTACGTGTCTATCTTTCTGTCTGTGCAGCAACCCTTACTACACACTTCCCTCCAATTCCAATTAAACACCATAAGGTAAATCTTACACTCTCTATTTATAATTCCTTTCTTTGATCATGATAAAACTGACTCTTACTAGCCATGATATATGCATTTATTTTCTCAGTGCTAGAATTCACAGAAGTAGTTGTCCATATCCTGGTAAGCATATTTGTGCATGGTTCACTTTATCTTTGTCTTTAGTGTATACAGTAAAAACACTGCCTTTCAAAATAACTTAGATTCAGGCCTCCCTGGTGGCACAGTGGGTTAAGCAATGCACTATGAAGCAAACCGCAGCCACTGCAGCACGAGTTCGATCCCTGCCCCCAGCCAGGGAGGGGACCCACATGGTGCAGCAGACCTCTCCTGCCTTGCCCGCTGCTCCCCTCAGCAGTGTACTTCAGTCGATCTGCCTGTTCTATTCCTTGCTCTGTCCGGTGAATCCTCTCACCTCCCATGACTCTGGCCTGTACCCCCAGCTCTTGTATGCATAAATAAATAAATCTTTAAAAAAAAAACAAAAATAACTTAGATTCAATCCTTTCTCTTTTTTGCTTTCTGTCTGGTTGTTGCTCAATTTGTATCATTTGTTTGTTTATTTATTGCATTCTCTGTTGGTTATCCATTTATTGCCCCTTATCTCCACCCTTCTTTACCTGCTCTGCAACAATGGAACTGGATCCTTTGAACATTTCTCCTCTGCATCCAGCACAGTGCTATGATTTGTCAGTGAAAGCCTCTTGAGGGATATTGTAGGAGGAAGGGGCCAACTTCTCTTCCTGGTTTGAGCATGTTGCTGCTTTGCTATCTTCCCACTCCTATGCACTAACTGTGAAAAAAATCCAGTGCTTCCCTACCCCAGCTGCTTGTCCAGAACACACAGCTGTGGGCCTGACCCAGGGGCCATCGTACTGCTGCCTCCCAATGGGACATGCCCCTCCTGGGCCCCACGATGCTCTGCTGCTGAGCAGGCTCCCACAGTCCTAGCTCCTTCTGTGTGCTTGTCTGTGGTCTTGGCCACTTGTCTCCCAGAGGAATTCTTTCGACATGCTGGCCCTGGCTACAATTCCTTCCTGCCTGCCAGCTTAGACTTGCCTGCACCCCAGAGGGGTATTTCCTCCTTGCACAGTAACTTGGAGGCGCTCTGGCCCAGGCAACCCACTGATTTTTAGCATTCATACAATGTCTATTTACCACACCCTCCTCAATGAGGTCGGAATCTCACCCTCAGTGAAGTACTCCTTCCAAGTTAGTTCATCCTTTAGGGCCCCACTGTCCATTTTTAAAGTATTCTTTAGAGAGTTATTTTGTAACTTTAGAGATATCCCCTTTATAGTGTATATAAAATTTTGCTGTTCTGGGGGTCTCCCTGGTGGTGCAGTGGGTTAAGCAATGCACTAATGAAGCAAACCGCAGCCACTGCAGCACAAGTTCGATTCCTGCTGCTGGCTGTGGAGGGGACCCACATGGTGTAGCAGACCTCTCCTGCCTCACTTGCTGCTCCCCTCAGCAGTGTGTTTCAATCTACCTGTTCTATTCCCCACTCCGTCACTCCTCTCACCCCCACACCTCTGGCCTATACCCCAGTTCTTGTATGCATAAATAAATAAACCAAAAAAATATATAAAATTTCCCTGTTAAATCACTATGTGATTTCTGCCACCTGATTTGACATTGACTGAGACACATTCCAGTTTGGATTCCCCTTCCATTCTGTTGATTTTATCTATGTACATATCTTGAGTAAGTGAATCATTGCTGTGGTTGCCAATAGCCATAAATTCATATAAAAGTTTACTCAGAAAAAAAGTCCCTCCCACTATCCATTCTATCCTGTCCTCATTTCTCATCCTTTCCAACTAGCTCCCACCTACTCCTTGTATGTAACCAGGCTCTTTAGTTTCTCACTCACTTTCTCTGTTTATTTTTGCAACCTTGACTTAAATACATTTATACTTTCTTATTTCCCTTTTGAATTGTTTACAAAGGGTAGCATCTATTGATATTCCTTTCCACTTTTTCCACATAACTGTATACCCTAATAAGCACTCCAGACCAGTTGTAGAAAGCTTTACCACTTTTACACAGATGCCTAGTAGTCCCTTGTCTAGATGTAGTAAAGATAATTCAGCCCCCCTCTTAAGTATGGGTATTTAAGTGTTTTCAAGCAATGCTGAAATAAATAATTGGTGTGTTTATATTTTTGTCATTTTGGAGATGTATCTTTAGGATATATTCCTAGAGATAGGATCACTCAGTTGAGGGGTAAGCACATGAATTATTCTGTTAGTCATTGCCAAGTTCGCCTCTAATGATTGTACCAGTCTGTGGCCCCACCAGCAATGCTTGAGAGTTCCCAGTACCTTATTCCCTAGTCTTGTCAGCAGGATGTGTTGCTATGCTTACAGTTTTTGCTTACCCGATAGATGAGAAATCATATAGTTGTAACTTGCATTTCTTAGATATCTTTTCATGTGTATAATATATTTTAAACATTTTTATTTTTTAAAAATTATTTATTTATGCATATAAGAACTGGGGTACAGGCCAGAGGTGTGTGGAGGGGTGAGAGGATTCACCAGAGACAGAATGAGGAACAGAACTGGCAGATTGACTGAAATACGCTGCTGAGGGGAGCAGCGGGCAAGGCAGGAGAGGTCTGCTGCGCCATGTGGGTCACCTCCTTGGCTAGGGATCTAACTTGTACTGCAGTGGCTGTGGATAGCCTCATAGTGCTGTGCCTTAACCCCTTGTGTCACTAAGGAGGCCCCCATTTTACATATTTTTAAGTGAAATTTCTGTTAGTTTCTTGTTTTCTGTTTCTGTTGATTTTGGTCATTTACCCTTTTAAGAATTCTTTAAATATTGAGGGTATTAGTCCCCTTTTTGTGACAGGTTATAAACATTTCTCCTAGTGTAATATTCGATTTACATTTTTATGTGGTGTTTTGCCATGCAAATATTTCCCATAATTTTATGTGACCGTATCACTTATCTATCAATCTCTTATTTTTCTGCATCATGAGTCATAGCTAGAAAGACTTTTCTATATCAGCATTAAAGAGGAATTCATCCATGTGTTCTTCTAGTTCTTGTATAGTCTAAATGTTTACCTCCAGTTGTCTGATCCTTTCAGTGTATGGCATGAAGCACAGATTTTGTTTTTCCAGTAGTCGTGGCCTCACAATGAGCTGCTCCCTTTGTCATCCGCTGAGTATCCACATGTACTTACGTCGCTTAGGAGGTGTTTTTTTCCTATCACTGGTCTGTTTGCCTGATGAAGTGCTAGTACCAGACTGGTGAAATGGTGATGGGGAATCCATGGGGATTACAATTGATGTCAAATATATATAAATAAAGAAGGAAAGAAAAAAAATGAGAGGCTGCATACCAGGCTTTACTGCTTGTTAGAGCTAGTTTTCTTTTTTTTTAATATAAATTTTTAAAATTTACATATATTTGACATCAACTGTAATCCCCATGGATTCCCCATCACCATCTCACCAGTGCACCATCACCTCAGTCCCCCGTGCTCTCATCTGCCCTCAACCTTTCCCCTCTTCCCTCCCCACCAGTGTCCCCAGTTTGTCCTTGTCTTTTCATTTTTGGTTTTTGTGTCTTTATTGTTGTTGTTGTTATTATTATTGTTCTCATTCGTTTCCTTGATCCTTATTTGGTTCCCTTATATTCCTCCTAGGGGAGGAACCATCTGGTATTTTTCTTTTGCCTTCTGACTTACTTCGCTAAGCATAATCCCTTCCAGTTCCATCCATGTTCCTATGAATGTATCTAGTTTTTCATTTTTGATTGCTGAGTAGTATTCCATTGTGTATATGTACCACAGCTTCCCGATCCACTCATCTGTTTTTGGGCATTTAGGTTGTTTCCAGGGCTTACCTATTGTAAAGAGTACTGTAGAGCTAGTTTTCTTTAGAGTCATTCTCTTTAATCGAGTCCCCAGCTATTCTTTCTTTCATGTTTATTTTTCCATGTTTATGTTAATGACATAATTGTCATATATCAACATGATTCAGTTACGGGAGGACGAATTGAGGAAACAATTCAGGGGCCAAGGGCTACATTGGCATCACCGGCTAATAAGTCAACCAATGGCAGGCCATCGCAGAGACCTGGGCCATGGAAGAAGATTGAGTTCCAAGCCCACTGGGTGAGGAAGGTCACCGAGGTAGAAGGCAAACCCCAGGTGAGAGCCATAACCTGAAAGTCACTTGACTAGAACATCAAGTCAGAGGGTCAGAAGCAATGACCAGGTCAGAAGAGGCAAGGAATCTTGACCTTGTGCAATAGTGGAAGGAACCAGCTGGTTCAAAGTGGGAACCTGAGCTCTGAGTCTACAGGTGAACTTATGCATTCGCTAGGCACATTCTCAACTCTCCATCCAAATAACCAACAACGTGACTTGAAACAGTTATGTTTCAGTGTATTTATGCTTGGCATATTTCTGAAGTAAGCTTTGTTTCATTTTGTTCCTAGGAAATCTAAGTTCCTCTTGCAGAGTTCAATAACTTGAAACCAAAAGTTTTAGATGCATTTTAAAAAACCCCTTTCTTCTCTCTCCCTGCAGTTTTACCAAAATAAACAAGACCACCCTACGAGCTGCTCTCTGCTTTGCAAAGCAGTGAGAGCTGATGCGATTTCTCACATGGTGGCTGATTTCAGAGTTTGTGGAGACAGCAATGGGCTCCTTTCCTTAAATAGTCTTGAGCAGGGTGTCTTTGGATAGGTGCTTTCTCAAATGCTGTGAAGTGAAAATAGTTGAGAAAATAAAATGCTTATGATAAAAGACAAACTTTATTGAGTTTGATTTTTGCAGAAAGAAAACATCACCACCCAGAGTGAAAAGTTACAACATGTAGCCCAGCTGACAACTGGGGCGCTATCCTTATGCCCACCCTGATCCCCGCCACCCGGGCTCACAATACCGGACATTCCACTTCCCTCTTCCACAAAGAAGGACCTGAAGCTCCTTTGCGTTCCTTCCTGTGTCTGTTCTCTTTAAAGGCACCTGCACACTACATGACACATTTCTCTTTTCTTAGATTCAAGGGCTTTGCCATTTTAGACCAGTGGTTGTGTAGAATCCAGCTCAGTATTTGTTTGTTTATAAACAGGTAAACGATAAACTTAGTTTATCCCACCTGGTAATAAGATGGTGGGGCGAGTACAGTTTGCCACATTCTTACCCCTTCCTCCCTCGGCATCTCATGCCACCCCATATCCTGCAACAGCCCCCGGCCCCCATTCTGTGTTCTGGGTCACGAGCATTGTTAACAACGATTGATAGTGGGAAACTGACTATAAGGACTTGGAAGAAAGGGGGAGAGAATTACTATCTACAGTTCGTCCAAGTAAAAGTGCCTTAAATACCATGCTTCATCTAATTATCATAATTCGCTAGGAAATGGGCACTTTTCGCTACCTTTTTTACTGGGTGATTAGTTAGGGAGCTAAATTTTCTCTCGTGTTCTGCTAACATATGCTGAGTTATGATGTCTTGAGATTTACTCAGAGACTAGGACAGTGCCCAGCACATAATAGGTACTCAAGAATCTCGTGCTTATTTGTAGTTTAACCATGGACTTTCAAAGATTCAAAGTCTGTCCTTTTTAATTACCTCTTTATCACAGCCACGCAGGTTAGCCTTGTCTGCCTCTGAATAAGATTCATTCCTCAGCACACTGTCGCCTTGGCTACCTGGGGCTGGATGTTCCAGGGAGACCGACAGAAGAGACCTGAGCTTTGAGGGCACCTGAACTTGCAAGCCCTTGGGGTTTATATAGCTGAGGAGATCCCCCTGCTCACGTGTGTGTTTGCAATACAATCTGAGCAGTTCTACTGAATAGTAGCCTTGCCAGTCTGTTATTGCTAAGATACTTGCTAAGAAGTATCACACTTTCCTGTTTCTTCAAAGCATGAAAGGCAAAAATCAAACTTTTCTTGATGTTTAAACCAGGACTAGCTTTAGAAGCATCAATTACTTTCCTGAGCTGTTGGCAGTTCCTACGGAACCTGAAGGTTTGGGACACAGTCAGGGAACCGTCCACTGGAAAAGCGTCTGCTCTTGGTGTTTTGTTGTTGGTGTTTCTTGCCGTATTGTCTGGGTGCTGCTTTGGTGCTGTTGGGACCTGGCCTGTGGTCTTGGCCCATAGTGGCCTTCTGGGAGCTCAAACACCCTGCAGGCAAGCTTATTAATATATTAAACTGGAATCAGAGACACCCAGAAAGACCTGAGCACTTGCCTCATAATCGTTAAGGTGGTTCCAGAAAGAGCTGTTTTTGCCTGTGAGGTGATTTTCTTATTTCCTTTTCTGGCTGTGTTTTGTGTAGATGAGTGTTTTTTGTAGTTTAATTTAGGTTAGATTGGGGGTCTAACCTAAATCTTGAAGTTATGATTATAACTTCAAGAAAGAAAATCTTGAAGTTATGATTATAACTTCAAGAAAGAGGATGGGTAAAAATATGGTAACAGCAATATTGCATATGGAACTTGTGTTTTCCTCGACCACATTAAGGGGGGATACTTTAGGGTGAATCATGCCAAGTGACTGAGCACTAGGGAGACTGTCAGCAAGTGTGACATTTGGGGATTTGATAGAAACACTTTGGCAGAAGGTGAATTTGACAGAAAGTGACTTCCTGCCTCGGTTCTGTTACTACCTCTAAAAATCATCCATTTATCATGGATCTCCTTTTTACATATTAAGTAGGAAGATTTAAAACAGAAGATAAGATTCTTTATACTTTGAGTTGTGTGTGTGTGTGTGCGCATGCACACGTTTATTTAAAGTCCTTCAAATACAGGTCTCAAACAGTAGATACCAGGGGCCTCCCTGGAGGCACAAAGGGTTAAGCACTGCACTATGAAGCGTCCACAGCCACCGCAGCACGAGTTCAATCCCTGGCCAGGGAGGTGACCCACATGGCACAGCAGACTTCTCCTGCCTCGCACATTGCTCCCGTCAGCAGTCTATTTCAGTAGATCTGCCTGTTCTGCTCCCCATTCTGTCTCTGGTGAATCCTCTCACCCCTCCACACACCTCTGGCCTGTACCCCAGGTCTTGTATGCATACACAAATGAATAAATCTTTAAAAAGAATAGCTCTAGTGCTGTCCTGAGGTCAGATGTTGGGACAAGGACAAAGTGCTTGGGTGTTTCTCATGAACCTGGATTTGACAGAACAAAGTAAGGCAAGTTTAGATGGGGCCACTGCCGTTCTGCGTGGTAACCTTTTAAGCAGCATCATCAGACATAGAGAATGAAGATGTTTTCTCTGTTGGACCCCAGGAGCCCGTGAGGTCAATAACTGCAATGATGACGACATGCTCCTGACCTGTCAGCTTCTGGTTGGGGTTTGTTTGCTATGCTGCCCAAATTTTAGAACCTTTTTTTTTTTTTTTTGCTCTAAAAATATTAAATCTTACTTTGCATAGTCCAAGATGGTCTACATTTGATATTTTTCCGTCCTTTAGATCTTGCCATCTGCATGTAATGTGTGCAGGGATATCTCATTCTGAATGTCTTGAACAACTTGTTTTTAACAAAACTGCAAAATTTTACATTTTTATATGAAGGAGGAGGGGTGGGGAGGCACATTTTGCTTTCAACATGTTGTCAGAAATGAATGAGTGATAGTCTGGAGGCAAAATCTTGGCCACGAAACGATGACTTGGTACTCATGATTTTGATCTGTCATAGCGATGAGGACAGACAGATCAATTCTTCCCAAGGGTCCTGGGGGCCTCAGAGGATGGAGGCTGGTTTGGAACCAGAGCTGACATTACCCTTTCTCCCTTCAGACTGTGTTTGCTGCTTGCTTGTCAGCCAGTCGCAGAAAGGGCACCGAATACACCTTGTAATATGTAGAATGCATTGTATTTTAAATGAGATATCATTCATGACCATACGCATACTTAAGAAATACACCAGGCGTCTCCCTGGTGGCGTAAGAGGTTAAGTACTACATTATAAAGCATCCACAGCCACTGCAGCATGAGTTGAATCCCCAGCCAGCCAGGGGGGTGACCCACATGGCGCAGCAGAGCTCTCCTGCATTGCCCACTGCTGTCTCAGCAGTGTTATTTCAGTCAATCTGCCTGTTCTGTTCCCTTCTCTGTCTCACCACGCGCTCCCCACCGCACACACACATCTGGTCTGTACCCCAGATCTTGTATGCATAAATAAATCAATCTTAAAAAAAGAGATATAGCATATGTATGTTCTTTGGATAGTCATTGTATAATATGTGTCACGATGAAAATATATTTGGTAAGGTGGCAGTGCTTTACCAGGTTCAGACGTTCCAGTGTGGATGCGTCTACCTTCCAGATCCCAGGTGCACGCCTGCTGCTTGCCAGTCATCATCCATTCACTCTTGTCCCAGACAAGCTCTGGGACCTTCTGGGGCTGTAATAATGTGATCTCCACAGAAAGGGAATTCCAGGTGTCCTGCCCCACCCAAGGAAGGGTAGAGCTGAGCAGGGAAAAGAAGCTAGAAGAGATTGGGACAAGGATTTGGGAAGAAAGGAGTGGGCAGAAGGCTGGGAGGAGGCACACGGCTCAGAGAGACATGTAAAGAAGCAGCTGTGATTCTCAGCCTAGGCCTTTTACCAGGGACAAGGAGACACTTGACAGAGATGTGGGTGAGAGACCCATGGGAAGGCCAACAACTCAGTCTGTATCTTGATCTGTGTTTGATTTTGCGCTTTTCCTTCTAATTCATACACTGCACGGACATGTTGAATTGTAATTCTATTCTACCTAAATCCCCACCATGCTCTCCTGATATATGTAACTTTAAGTTAAATTTTTTTGCTGTGAGTTGCAAGATCACCTCCGATCTGTTGATCTGGCCTGGCCACAGCTCCCACCTCCCTTCTGTTCACCCTCCTTCTTCACCAACCTAGACTTCTTCCTGCTACCTGGGCACACCCACTCACTTCCTCAGGGCCTGCACACTTTCTGTTCCCTCCGCCTGGATTGCACGTGCCATTCTGTGTATTGGTGCTCCTCGTTATTAGTCCCTGCTCGGGTGTCCAGGCTCAAAGAGGCCTTTCCTAGCACTCCTGTGAAAGGCCGGCCTCCCCGTGCCTTCAGCCCCTGAGTGTTTCCTTTTGCTACAACACGTACGTTCTGGGAGCAGACCGTTGTCCACTGACTGGTTCCCTGGTGGTGATGCGGCCTCCATGACTGCAGGGACACTGCCGGTGTTGGCCACGGTCCTCGACCAGCTTCTAGAATGGGCCTGGCCCCAAGGGCCGGCTGGATACACATATGTGGACTCAGTGACGGCTTGTGTGCTGGCTGCCAAGTGAACCTGTGCTTTGAGAGTCACAACAATAACAACTAAGATGAGAAAATGTACTGAACATTTGTCTGGACCATGTCACAAATCCGCTTTTCCTGTTGGATCCACATCACTTGCTTTCAGAGAGATGAAAAAGTAAAACTAATCTTCCATCGACTTTTCAGCCGCCCCTTGCCTGCTTCCGCTGTGCCCCTTCCTAACTTCCTCTCTGCTTGGCGAGCACCTGTTCCTTGCAAAGTCTGAATCAGAGCTTGCTCCCAAGGAAGTACTTCTTTTCAGCCTGGTCACCCACCTCCCTGCATACTGGTCAGGACTCCCTGGCTGTTGTGTGTAGCCTTCAAGTGGCATCCGATCTGTACATTTATTTGTTCTCCCCATGGCCCTTTCTGTGAGTCTTCGGTGTATGTGGTGGGAGGGAGGAAACAGGGAAGGGTGTTTCCAAACATTTTCAGGTATTTGATAGTAACACTGTGATTTCTTTTTTCAAACAAAAAACTTAGTTTTCCTTTTTTCAAAATTTGTTAACTGATATATGATCTATGGGTCTTTTATTAAATGGACATGCTGTCATTTTCAGAAAGCTAATTCATCAAGACCAATGAAACCCTGTAAACAAGTGACTAGGTCATGCTTGCCTACTGTCTTAAATTGCAAACAGGGCCTCTCTGGTGGTGCAGGCGTTAAAGTCTCAGTGCGACCAAGCTGTTGCCAGTCACTGAGGCATGAGTATGAATTCAATCCCCAGCCAGGGAGCTGACCCACACGGTACAGCAGACCTCTGTTGTCACATCCGCTGCTCCCCTCAGCAGTGTATTTCAGTAGATCCACCTGTTCTGCTCCCCACTCTGTGAATCCTTTCACCACCCCCTGCACCTCTGACCTGCACCCCAGCTCTTGTATGCATAAATAAACAAAACTAAATCTTTAAAAAATATATAAAAATAAAGTTGAAAACACCCAATATGGAGTTTGACCTTTCAGACAGGTCTCACCCTTTCCAGCGGCAGTTCTCTGGTCCGCGACCTCAGAACATCTGTCCTGATGTTCTGTCAGAGAAGAACAACGGGCCTGCTCTTGTGAATCACAGGTTGAAAGTCTTCAGAGGTCTTCCCTGCCAACTCCCACACTAGGAGAGACCCATGAGTCCCTTCAAGCCTGTAGGAGAATCAAAGACAGCTAATAGGGTTGGTCATCTTGTTCTGCCCCTCGCCTGCAGGCAGCAACTCAGTGAGCCACCCTACTCATCGCTGGAGCTTTGATAAGACCTCCCCTAGTTCTCTTGTGTTTCCCAAAGGTGAAGTCTTAGCGTGGTATGAGTGAAGCACAGGGAGCCCACTGTGGGGCCAAACCGACCAGGAGACTCACAACTGAAACCAGAGTGGGGTTCATCAGTACTCGGAGGAGCTGGCCACGTGCTGCCCTCTTCTTCCTCGGCGGCCAGCAGGGCGAACCCAGCGACTCCACTCACTGGCGTTTCCCCAACAGCCGCCACCTGATTTTCTGAACCTTGAGCTTTTATAACTCACCCTGACTCAGAATGAGGTGTTATTTTATTATATTAATTACACGAGAAACAAAGATTCATATTATTTTTGCCACCTGTGGGAAAGGAGGAGGAATAAGCAAGAAAGGAGAAGGAACTGAGGCTGGTGAAACCCTGTAATTTATTTTCATTTCTCATCATGCCCGTTTATTCTGTTGCCCCAACAGCTCTTTCTTCTACCTTGTTCTCACAGTTCAAGTGAAAAGGAAGCACTGAGAGAACCCATGAGCACGATGGAAACATTTCCTGGGAGAGAGAACATTCATGTTCTCTGTTGGTCTCCCCAGGCTCCAGATCCAGTCCTGGGGGTACATTCAGTTCAGGGCAGCAGTTCGTATCCAGGCCGAGCGAGTCCCTCAGCCCTCGTGGGCCTCTGTATGCGTGTACGTGTGTACATATGTGTCTCTGTGTCCTCCCCAGGGAGACCTATGGGACAGGGCGGATATGGAAAAAGACTCAAAATTCAGCCTCCAAAGAGAAGGTTTCAATTCAAGAGAATCCCCACTAAGGAATTCTGAACAAAACCAGAGACAAATGCATCCCTTTGTCAAAACGTGTTGCCAAGAAATGTCAAATACTTGTGCTTTTCATTCAAACTTAGAGTTAAATCATAGTTAACATGCTCATCGAGACTGTTAAAAAAAATTCCAGTCAGAACAGAATTATCCAGAGCACCACAGGAAATCCGCAGCCGGCCATCTGTCACTGGTGTTGAGAGTTCTGGTTCTGTGGATGTCACAGCAGCCTAGGTGTCTGTCTGAGCTTCTCATCCAGTCCCTGTTTACACTGGCTTTCCACCCCTGCCTCCAATCAGTCGTTTGCTTTGATAATCTCCCATGTGTCCTTTTCAAACAAAAATGACGGTGGTGTCACCAGGCCCTCTGATGAAATGTCACAGAATGGTGGCTGGGCCATAGAAATAGCAGCACCCCGCAGCACAGCCAGGGTTGCCCCTGTTTTGCTAAATGACAGGTCAGAAGGGGCAACAGAAATGACTTTCTCTGAATGTCCAGCTGTTCTGTACTTTAATGCATTTTCAGCCGATTACTCAGAATTATTAACACTTTATGGGACATTAGGAAAGTGCTTGCCAGGTCATTTTCTAAAGCTGCGCCTTCTGATATTTTATCCTCAGCTCAGCTGTTGACCTGGTGGCATAGAACCTTCTCAGCTTTCCTGTTTAAGAAAAGGGACACATGAAATTGGCTTTCAAGAAGACGGGGCTTTTACAGTCATTTTGAACAGTGGGGAAATGAGCACGATTGATTTTTCTGTCCTGTGATGCATTAGTAAAGAATAGGGTTTCTTTTTTTTTAAAAAAGATTTATGTATGTATGTATGTATCTATCTATTTTTGCATACAAGAACTGGGGTGTAGGCCAGAGGTGCAAGGGTGAGAGGATTCACCAGAGACAGAGCGGGGAGCAGAAGAGGTGGATCTACTGAAATCCACTGCTGAGGGGAGCAGCCATGTGGGTCAGCTCCCTGACAAGAGATCAAACTCACATGCTGCACTGACTGACCATAACTTGATAGTGCTGGGTCTTTAACCCCTGCACCACCAAGGAGGCCCCAAGAATAGGGTTCTTTTTTAAAAAAGATTTATTTATTTATGCATACAAGAACTGGGGTACAGGCCAGAGGTGTGCGGGGTGAGAGGATTCACCAGAGGCAGAGTGGGGAGCAGAACAGGCAGATCAACTGAAATACACTGCTGAGGAGAGCAGTGGGCGAGGCAGGAGATGTCCGCTGCGCCATGTGGGACCCCTCCCTGGCCAGGGATCGAACTCGCACTGCTGTGCTGTGGATGATTCACAGTGTGGCGCTCAACCCGCTGCGCCACCAGGGAGGCCCAAGAATAGGGTTTCCTAAGCTGAGGTCAGACCTTCTGGAAGGGTCATGGGTGTTGTGGTTCAGGGAGGGCGGTCAGCTGATTTTAACAGGCAACTCAGGTATGGTGTGGGATGGATGATGAAGCCCCAGCTTACATGAAATGTGGGGGCCATAGGGTGGGCACTCAAATATGGTTAGGAGGCCAGCCTTTGAAGTGGACATGTGGAGATCCAATCCCATCTCCATCATTTGCGAGTGACATTTCTCAGATGACCTGACATCCTTATGGGTCATAGTGACAAAATAATCTCATTGTGTTATGAGCGAGGGTAGCAAGAGTGGCCACGTTGCGCAGTTATGGTAAGGGCTGCTGGGCTTATCCATTGAAGTTAAATTGTGGCATGGCGTAATTGTAGGACAGAAAGAAGAGATTTGGGCCTCCCTGGTGGAGCAGTGGGTTAAGCAACGCACTATGAAGCGGACCGCAGCCACTGCAGCACGAGTTCGATCCCTGCTGCCGGCCAGGGAGGGGACCCACATGGTGCGGCGGACCTCTCCTGCTGTG
>JAGFMF010011861.1:27616-98468 GCA_019455555.1 Galemys pyrenaicus
CCCCGCTCTCTGTGGTGAATCCTCTCACCCCCCACACCTCTGGCCTGTGCCCCAGTGCTTGTATGCATAAATAAATAAATCTTTAAAAAAAAAAAGAAAGAAGAGATTTGTTCATCACTGAGAGATGGCGAGGGTGGGAAATTTAAAGAAATTTAGAAGCTATTGGAAGAGGGCGATGACTTTATGGAATTAACATAACATTTTATTTACTTACTTTTACAAAAGTACCTTGGGGGTCTTGTATGTGTAGGGCTCATCCCTTCTACCACCCCTGACACTTGAGGCCAGACCAAGCCAGCTTCCCCAAGGACAGTATCTTGTCATTTGAAAGTTGGTTAGACGTTAGTAACAGTCATTATATTTAAGACATTTTTGTGGCCTTTTTTTTTTTAAAGATTTATTTATGCACACAGAACTGGGGTACAGGCCAGAGCTGTGGGAGGTGAGAGGAAAGACAAAGTGGGGAGCAGAACAGGCAGACTGACTGAAATACACTGCTGAGGGGAGCAGCGGGAGGTAGGAGAGGTCTGCTGCGCCATGTGGGTCCCCTCCCTGGCTGGGGATGGAACTCCTGCTGCCATGGCTGCAGATGCTTCATAGTGTGTTGGGCCACCAGGAAGGCCCAACAGTCACCATATTTAAAATAAACTTGGCCCACTTTTGGTCTCCTGGATCACATTTAATTATTTTCAAAGTCTGTGGGACTTTCTTACTGAGAATATCCTGGTGTAGTCTGGGTTATAGAAATTTCCTTCCAAATCACATCCCCAAAACCAATTATACAAAATAGTTATTAATTAGTTTAACTGGTTATACAATGAAAAATTTCTGAGGAGCCAATATATGGCATGGTCCCTGTAGATTTTGCAATTTTACTGTAGAAGTGAAATTTTCTAAAAAATATAGAACTTAAATGTTCTCACACACACAAACAGTAGGGATGTGAGGAGAAGGATATGTTTATTAACTTGAGGGGGGAGTCCTTCTGCAATGAATACGTTTATCAAGTTATTACATTATATATATTAAATACCTTATCTTTCATTTCTTAAATATACCTCAGTAAAACTAAAGCGAAAAAATAAATTAGGGCAAGAAGAGGGAATTTCATTTCCTCACTTCTTTCCCTAACTTACGAAAACAAGCTTGTTTAAATTCTCAAGATTTCTAAGGAGTGGTTTCCATTGTGCTAATCGGCCGTTTTGCCATGTTTACATATAGTCAACGCATTTAATTTACTCACAATTGCAGTCTTTTTTTTTTGCTTCCTTTAAACAATGGAAATTAAATTGGGAGCACAATGAGTGCTCCCGAGTCTAAGGTTGATAGAGTAATGGAATTAGATTGAGGTTTCTGCCCTGAGGGTGAAGGTGCGTTTGTCTCGGCATCATCATCAACCTGTTGTCCAGTGGAGCTAGAGTTTGTTGCTGGCAAATTTTGTGCAGCCTCAGGGTCAGCGTTTCATGCCTGCGTAGCCAACCACACAGACTCCAAGTGGCATTAAAGCTCCACCTGCAGCGCCTTCCCCAAGTCCTCCCCCATCATCTCCTTGAGCTGCTGTTCGCCATCAGGCTCCTTCTGCCCACTGCGGATCTTTGTCTCCACCTTTAGTCTCGGCAGGAGGAGCAGCGCCAGATCTAGTGGTGGAGGTGAATTCAGGACAGACTTTCCACCATAATTCTGCATTTCCTAGGTTTTGTCAGTGTAAGCCAGACTCTTAATGCTATTTTAATGCAGTTGTTCTGTGTGTGAATAATATGCTTTTTTTGCCAAACCTCAAACCCTGGAACTAAGATCTCATAAAAATGCCTAGCGTCCAAAGCTAATAACTGTTATTCAGCTGTTATGGGATAAGGCCTAAAGTATTTCAAATAGATATTATTCTCACCCGGGCAGTGGGTGATATGAAACTACTGAAAGACTGGGGGTTGGTGACCGAGGCTCCAAATGCCTGAGGGCTAGGAAGAGATGTCCCCATCACCCTAGCTAGCTGTTCCGGTTGTTCTGTTACTTGGAGTTTCTGCTATAAATTTTTGAAGTCCATTCCTCCTCAGCCCATGGTGATAGCCCCTTATGTGATCCTCAGTTCAGTAAACAACTTCATATCCTATCAAGCTGAAAGTTCTGGAAGACATTATTGACACCCATCGCCCCAACTTTCCTATCCCCGCCATTTTCACCATACATATTATCATCACTGATATTCATTCAACAAACATTTATAAACCTGATACATTCAGGCACTCTGTTAGGTGTGATGAAAAAAATGACAGCCTGCAAGTAAAAACACGTGCTGGGTCAAGGTGAAGATTATGGACCCTGAAGCTGGAGGCCACAGGCAGGATCTGCAACCAATTAGTGCTGTGATCTTAGGCAAGGTCTTCCTGTGTCCCCATGATAACGAGGGCAGTAAAAGCACCTGCCTCATACTTGTGACATATAAGTGGATGAGTATTTCTAATGAACTCAATACTTGGCACAGGTAAAGGTCATGCAAGTGTGAGAGTGTCTAAAAAAGAAAACAATGATGAAGAGGTGATTGGTATCAAACTTTCATACAAGAATGCGGAATAGTGGCCCCATGGGATCGGAGAAGCCTGGGAGGCGCTGGAGGGGGGGTGAGTTGGGTCAGAGTCTCAGGCCTCCATTTCCTGTCAATCTCCTACTTAAGTTCATTGTTGCCTCTCCTCTGGAGCACAGAAACACCCCTCTAAGTGGTCATGCTCCCTGTTTTGCCCTCTCCAGGCTGCAGCAAGTGGAGCTTTTCTAAACCATTGTCCTTATCACGTTATGTCTTAAACGGCATTCTTCAGTGTCTCCCAGCACACCTGGGTTTATGTCCGAACTCCTCAGTGGGTTCAGAGTCCTGCATCATTTTCTGCCACCATGGTTCTCTCTTCCCATTCTCTGCATAACACCTAAGATACACTCAAGTGCTGTACTCCAACACTGTGGGATTTCTTTGAGTTCTTTCTGCATACCAACATCTTCCTCCTCTTTGGGCCTTGGCTCTTTCTGTCACTTCCAACTGGATTATCGACTGGCTTCGTCCCACTTGTTCTCTAATATGCTTCTACCACCCTCAAGGTCTCAGCCTCAACTTCACCTTCTCGGCGTAGCCTCCTCTGATCCTCATGGCCAGGCCAGTGCTTCTCTTATCTTCTCCCATCAGCCCTTCGAGGAGCGCCATTGCAGTGGTGACCACCCTAATGGTTGTGCCATTTTTTTTTTAAAGATTTATTATTTTATTCATACAAGCACTGGGGTATAGGCCAGAAGTGTGGGGGGTGAGAGGATCCACCAGAGACAGAGTGAGGAATAGAACAGGCAGATTTGACTGAAACACACTGCTGAGGAGAGCAGCAGGCAAGGCAGGAGAGGTCTGCTGTGCCTTCCTGGCCGGCGGCAGGGATCAAACTCGTGCTGTGGTGGTTGCGGTTTGCCCCATAGTGCATTGCTAAACCCACTGCGCCACCAGAGCGGGCCCAGGTTGTGCCATTTTTTATATTACTCTTTGTACCCTCCCCATTCCTCACTGAGTGCGAGGAGGGTAAAAACCCACTCCTTGTTCAAGCGCGTGTCTCTGGAATTCAGCTCGGGGCCACGCTCATGACCTGCTCACAAATCCTGAATTGTATTGCCACCTCCTGAATCTCTATCTGTTTAAACCCTCAGGATCTTCAGCATCTCAGAATGTGACCTTCTTTGGAGCCAGGGTTGATGTGATTAGCTGAGATGGGATCACATTGCGGTAGGGTGGAGTCCTAACCTGACAGGACTGGTGTCTTCATAAAAAAAAAATGCCATGTGAAGGGAAAGGGGGTGTGCATGGCCGGAGGCTAGTGTGGGCATAATGCAGGGAGAAGGCAGTCTCCACATGCCAGGAAGGGAGACTTGGGGTACGTTCTCCCCCACAACCCTCAGAAGAACCAACCTTGCCAACCCCTTGATGCTGGACCTGTTACCTCCAGAACCGATGAGGAATTTGTGTTAAGGCCACTGTGTGGTGTTGTGTCATGGCAGGCCCAGAAAACCAACACAATGTATTTCCTCAGAGATGAGTGGGTTTTTGATGCTTTAAAATGTGCTCCTGTAAGTAAAGGCTTTGCGTGTGCACAAATATACCCTAACCAGCTCCATAGTCTACAAATAGATGGATCCTCAAGAATGGCAGGCCCAGGTGGCTGTTAGTCATCCCGGCAAGCAGCCAATTTTAGCTTCAAACGACCCCTTCTCCCCGGGCATTCCAAGAACTTCACCCAAGTGGGCAGGCGAGGTGCCCTCTCAGCAAGCCCCTCAGCAGGGGGCATGTGAGCTGATGGGCAGGCAGGTGCTTATTTTTCTCTCCCAGCCAGGAGAAGCAGCTGAGAAGGAACCAGGGAGGTGGGGGTGGGCAGAGCCTAACACAGGGAAGAAGAGAAAGAACAGGAACACAGAGCCAGAGTCGTGTTCGCGCTGGCCTCCAGGGCCACACAGCAGGGTGTCGGCGCAGGCTGCACAGAAGCCAAGATGTCAGGGAGGAATTTCCCCCCTTCTTGAAAAAATTTTCTCTTTCTCCATTTGATTGCAGTCTCTAATAAGCAATTCTTCCAAATTTCTTCTGACTGAAGAAGTTGAGACTATGTTGAGCTAAGAAACACCAGGATCATAATTACGGTTATTATAGGGAGTTGTGTGCCCATCGCCACCGCATCTGGCTGTAATCACATGCTTAATGGAATGCAAGATGATCCACTGCTCATAATGGGCACTTTCCGAGCCAGGCAGCCACCAAGTGCCCACCCTCCCACTTGGAGGCCCAACAGAACAGATGTTTGTGGAAAGAGAAGATGCTGGTGCCTGTCTGGAGGGCCGGTGACCTCAGGACAGTGCTCGGGGAGTTGGACATAGAACTCTGCTTGGCGCTCACTTGGTTCCGACCAACCAGGGAATTGGGTTCTGCCAAACCAGGAATTGGGTTCTGCCTCCACTCTGGGTAGTGTGGGAAGGGGTGGTGGGACCCCACTGCTCACCTCTGCTCTTTTGAGGCTTGAGGATAGCAAAGTGGAGAAGAGTGACCTTGGGGTGTGCACCCACACTTGCTCCTGGTAACCCTCAGTGCCCTTCAGCAAGGAGCACACCCCTAACTCACTGAAAAGGCAGAGTAGACATCCCTCCAAGCGTAATTGTCTCAGTCCAGGCCGCCATGACAAAGTCTAATAAACCGGGGCCTTAAACAACAGACATTTATTTCTCATAGTTCTGGAAACTGGGAAGTCTAGGATCAAGGTGCTGGCAGATTTGTTTTCAGTGATGACTTTGCTTCCTGGCTTGTAAATGACTGTTTTCTTTGCCTTCTCCCCATAACCTCACGTGGTGGAGAAAGATGGTTCTGGGGTCTCTCTTACCTCATAAGGGCACTGACCCCACCGTGAGAGCTCACCCTGGGGAGCTCAGCGGAGCTAATCACTTCCCAAATGCCTTATCTCCCAGGGCAGCAATGGGGTTAGGGCTTCAGTATGAAGGGGGTGGGGGAACAGAGACATTCCATCCATAATAATAATGATAGTTAAACTGGCTCTTTGTATTTTTTTGTGTCACACATTTCTTCACATCTCAGTTTTGAGAGACGAGAAGTCCAGGTTTACGGATGCCTGAGCAGGCCCATCCCCCATAGACAGGGCAGCTGACCTGCTCTGCCTTTCCTAGGCCTGTCCCTCACTAGTGACCCCCGCTGGCTGCACTGGTTTTGACGTAGTGCCTGGTAAGTCCCTTTAGACACTGCTGTAGAAACCCCAAGGCCGCTTGACTGGACTTGCAGGTAACTTCCTTAAGTCCCCCAGATATCAGCCCTGTCTTCATGGGCACTCTCCTGTAACATCACGCTCAGTCTCTGTGCTTCTCTTTCATCTCAGTTTTCAGCTGCTTTCTTTTCTCTGTGGTTGCAAAGTAAATCAACTTTCTCCTCTTTCTTTAACTAATTCTGTATCCAAACTGGGTGCCCGCAAGTGCTTAGCAAACCCAAGCTGAGCAGTAATGAATTTTTAATAGCCCTGGCCATCCTATGTCTGTGCGCCTGGGAAATTCAGTCGATGAGAACAGCACCCACCCAACTGACCTATTAGTCTTCCTCACTCAACATCCTTCCTGTCAGGTCCTTCAGGGGTTATCCTCAAAATATTGAATATGGCAGAACAGAAGGACATGAGTGTTTTGAGTAAAATATGTGCTTTTTTTTTTTTTATTTGGAAGACTCTAACACCCCTCCCCTCTAGTCAACCATTGTTTTGAGGGGGACTAATTTCATCAGTAGATGATCAAATGTCTCTCTATATTTAAATTATTAATTTTGCTATACAAGCATATTTAAAAATAACATAAAATACAAGATATTAAAAATTAGCATGGTTTTCTAGAGCAAATCAAAGTCAATTCTGTGGTGTTTGAGACACAGCATTTTTAGAATCCAGATGTGATTCTGTCTCTGGAAATCTTTCCTGAAGTTACAAGTACTCATGGAACAGCTGTGTTTCTCAACTGCGTATTGTAGTCCCACTTTGTAATCTATTTAATATACTTGTTTTCAAGTAACCTTTCAAATAATTATTTCTAACACCATTGAACATGTGTGATTGTGAGGTCATAATCTCAGGAAAAATTATTGCAACTCTATTAATGGATTTGCCTTTTTTAAAAAACAGGGTCAGTGAGATGTCTGTAATGCCTCAAGCTAGCATAGGTTCAAACCTCAGGCCCCCCCTGCTTTCTCCAAACAAAGGCTGACCCTGCACCCCTCAGGCCAGAGGCAGTCCCAGTTTAGCACATTGTTCTTGTGTAGTTAACAGTAGGACCATCTCAAAAGTGTCCCACTGTGATATCAGCATATTAAATGCCAGTTTGTTGTTCCAACTAAAACAATTAAGAGACTCTCTGAAAGATTTATAAGAATCCAAATATAAGGCTACTCTAGCTTTCTGAGGGCCTATGTAGATGGAGAAGCTTCTTGTCTTATATTTAAGCAGAAACAAGGCTTCTCACTAATTCTCACAGTGGTTCTCACAGCACCCCCTCAGTGGTTTCTCTCTTTCCAGTGTGTTCCCCTTGTAACAGGTTGGTCCCCAGGAAAGGGGGAAGTTCCAGAATCCTGGTTCCACCCTAAGTGAGTGGAGCTGAGCAGGGAAAGAAGATTCTGCAGAGAGGACAGGACAGAAGGAAGGGAGGAGGAAGGAAGCAGGATGGAGAGCAGCAAGGAGACCTGGAGGAGGCACGTGGAGCAGAGGGACATGTGAAGAAACTGTGCTTGCTTTTTGGTCTTGGACTGGTTGGAACAAATGTGGGTGAGAGACCCATGGCGAGGTTAACAATGGCAGCTTTCATCTTGATTTTGATTTTGTTCTTTTCTTCCCGGATTTGCCTGACTCTTTCTGACCATTTTCTATGGGTCTCTACTGAAAGGTCCTTTAGACTTGTGGCAGGCTTTTGGGCCTTGCTTTGGGCCAATCCTATTTGGCTGAACTTTTACCCTCAAGGAGATGGGTAACTTTGGATGCATAACTTAGTAACTATATTCTTTGTCCTTTCTGTATTGTTCCCCAATTGTATTGAAGGTCCTTTCCATTAAAGGCCTTATATGTTTGTCTTAATGGGGCAGATGGCAGAACCCATTCAGAGAGGGCAGGTTTGGGGGGTTTTGGGGTGCCCCTCTCCCTGCCCTGTAACACCCTCAGTCCGGCTTCTACTGTCCAGTCTCTCCCTTTTTAATGTCCCTTCATTGTTTCCCCAGTCACCATTGGACTTTATGTTCACACTCCTAATATGGCTTCCACACCCTCTTCTAAGTCCCTTTTGCTCCATTCCTTCGATTACCTGTGTGTCTGAGTCACTGCTGCCCCGATGTCCACACCCTCCCGTTGGTACCTGAGAACTCCTTATAAAAGAGGACTTTGCAGATGTGAGGAAGTGAAGCATCTTGAGGTGGGATTATCCTAAAATTATCTGGGCTTGATGTAATTACATTTGTCCTTCTGAGAGGGAGGCAAGGTGACGGAGGAGGCAGGCAACAGGAGGGATGAGGAGCCATGGACGAAGGTGATGTGACACAGGCAGAGACTAGAGCCACTCATTCTGCAGGTGAAAGAAGGAGCCACCAGCCCAGGAATGCAGACGCACAGCAGAAGATGAAGAAAGCAAGGGGACAGCTTTCCTTCAGAAAGGGAAAAGGAACCAACCTTACCCCAAACTTGTCTTTAGCCTAAAGAGACTGAACTCGGACTCTGACCTCCAGGTAAAGAGAATAAAGTGATGTTGCTTTAAGCCACTGCATTGGTGGTGATGTATTCCAGCAACCAGAGGAAGTCATTCACCTACCTCAGAGCTTGAAGTTCTAGCAACACCAGTCTGTTTGGGGCTTACCACCCACATCGTGCTCTTTCCTGCCCCTGCTATTTTGCTGCCATCCCTGCTGCCTGGAATGCACTTTTCCTCCCACCCACCTTCCTTTCTCACTCCAGCCCCCATTTGCTCAGTCAAATCCTAACTCCCCATATGACTCAACTTGGGCATTCCCACCGCGAGAGATTTCTCTGACCTCAACACCCACCTCCACCTCGGCGGGGTGAGCAGCCCTTCCTCTGACTCCCACGGTCTCATCCCCATTTCTCTAGCGTTTCCTTCACCTTAGATTATGAAAACTGTCTATGTGATCGTCATCCCATGTGTTCAAGAAGGAACTGTGTCTAATTTATTTTTTGTCTCCATATTTAGCGGGTATGTGTAATAATTTCTTTGTTGAATGAAAAAAAAAAATCTAAGAAGTACTTCTTGAATTCCTAGTTGTCTATGCCCATTTCTAAGTGATTTGAGGAACTGCTTATGTTCAACTTTCTATTCTGTATCATCCTTGAAGAAATTGTGATTTGCTGCCAAGGAGAGAGACCCTAGGAGTCAAAATGGGAGGGTTTCAGGTCTCTACCTACAACAGAGAGGACTTTTGGAATCCTGGTCTAAGGATATATTTTTAGTATATCACTTAGGACATTTTCTCCCCCCAGATGAATTTGTTCTCCAGAGTCCCAGGCCCCAGGCTCTAACCTCCACTGACCCATGGGGATCCAAGTTCATATCGCTATGTGCCAGAAACATCTCATGCATGTTTCTGTTTCATGCATATTTCACAACTGGACTGTGTTCCTCAGCCAGGTCTCATTCTTGACACTTTTGTTTGCCCCTTTGCTCTAACTAGGGTGGGTGCTCACTCACCCCTCAGGTTTTTATATTCCCACCTGCTCACTCGTTGAAGCTCAGCTTCTAAAACTGTCCCAAGCCCTGAATGACTCTCAGAGTTTGGATGAGGGGATCTGAATAATGCAGCCCAATCCATCACTGCCATAAAAGCAGCTCAAGATCAAGTTCCTCCAAGAGGGAACCAACATCTTTCTCTACAAAGAAGAGCACATTTTCAGGGGAAAGCAAGTATATCTTTACGATGGTGGTGAAATCTGCCATATCAGCCTCTGAGCATTCTCTTGTGGATATTCTGTAGCCCATTATGGTAATTTCTTCTCCTCTTTACCTTCTTGGTAACTGGGTGATTATACTGCCAATCCCTGGATACTATAATTTGCATTGCAATATGAGGCTCCATTTGATGCTTGCAAATTATGGGCCCAGGGCTGAAGCTCTGATGTGGGAGTTGCTTCCACATAAGTCAGAAAAAGTTACATATACATGAGTGCAGCTCTGGGAATGAAGAACCTCTTTTCATAAACACAATTTAATATTTAAAAATAAAATCTCAGTTACAGAAAAATAATAGGAGCAGTCCTACCATAAAAGGAAGAGAAGAGCTGAAATGAAGTGCTCTCATAAAAGTTTTATAAAATACAACCACACACATATTATACACTCGAGAGATATGCCAGAACATTTCTACACAGGAAGAAGCAATGTTCCTTCTATCCCCTTTCTTGCTCATTGAGGATTTGTTCTGAAGTCTGAAGTCCTCACAGGTGAGTGTGCACAGGGCATGTGGTGTTTCAGAGGAAAGAAGTTACAAGCATGGGGCTGGGAAGACAGGAAAAGAGAAATGAGTGCCATCGAGGGAAATCACAAGATATTGGTGTCCAAGGACAAGGGTTTTCAGCCTGGTGGTTCATCCTAATTCAGGTTTTATAAGAATACAATTTCTGTTGATCTTCAATCGGGAGAGAGCACAGTGCGTTGAGGAAAGCAGTTTCCTTCAAGACCAGAAGACCTGGGTTCTAGTCTTATTTCACGTCCAAATGATGTCATAACTCTTCAGCAAGATCTTGGTTCCTTCACTGATTTATCTTGGAGGTTGAATGAGGGTATCCCCAAGGACTCTTCGACACTTAATGCTCTAGTTCTGTTACCCAGTGCTCACAGGCACGTGAGGGTGCCTTTACTCACAGTCACAGTCTACAGCACAGAGGCAATTGATCTGTATAGGGATTAGCAGATACCACCTCCAGAGCCTAGCTCTTGGCCTATCTCTGATTTTTTTGGTTTGGGCAAAATGCATTGAATATGTCTAATAACATCTCTAGAGTTCATGTCTCTGTAGAAGGTGTGTGTGTGTGTGTGTGTCTGAGAGAGAGAGAAAACTATAGTTTGAGAAGTGCAGAGTTGAAATGCATGGAGGTGACAACATCAAGAGCAGAGAGAGAATTATGAGGCACTCCTTAGCCAGAGTCTGTTAGCAGAAAATAATAGCAGAAAAGTATTCATAATTGTAAGTAACACTCAACATTGTTTTCTGTAGGTTAGTTCTGGCTCTATGTTTAAGTAAGATTTATATGAGGTAAAGCAATTTCAGGCCCTAGAAAATTCATGAAGCAAATTTTGCTAATTTAAAAATTATATATGATAAAATTCTCCTAATTTTGTAAGGCCTATTTTTTTTTTAAAAATTGAATATAATAAACTATAATACAAATCCCCAAGTTGTTGACCTATAACAAAATGGCACAGAGGTTCTTTTGAAATTCATTACTGTGAAATTTGACCTATATGGAATTTTACATCAAACAAATTCACAGGAACAATCTACAATGGCTATTCTGAACTTAAATCTCTTTTTTGTACTCATTTGACCTATTTTTTTTAAAAAGATTTATTTATTTATACAAAAACTGGGGTATAGGCCAGAGGGGTATGTGTGGGGTGGTAAGAATATTCATCAGAGGGAGTGGAGAACAGAACAGGCAGATCTACTGAGATACACTGCTGAGGGGAGCAGTGGGAGAGACAGGAGAGGTCTGCTGTGCCATGTGAGTCAGCTCCCTGGCTAGAGATTGATCTCATGCTGCAGTGACTGCTAATAGCTTCATAGTGCTGCAACTTAATCCCTTGCACCACCAGGGAGACCCCTCATTTGACCTATTTGAAGGCAGTGTGATAGAAAGCAGAACTAAAGTTTTGGAGCCAGCTAACCATGGGCTCAAATCTCAGCTTGGCCTCTTCTTGTCTGACCTTGGGTGAGTTCTGTAATCAGGTTTCAACCTCAGGTCTCGGTGCTTGCACATTGAGGTAGTGTCTTAGGGCCTGGTTGTGGACAATAGAGAAAATGTGTGTAAGTGCAGGTGAATAGCATTTGATAGGATGGTGATAATAGCAGTTATTGTAACCTGTTCCATTGACCTTGCTGTTGTGAAGCTTCCAGCTACAGCTGCATGGGGGATGAGAAAGCTTGTCCTGGACAGGAGGGAAAGCAGGCTCGTCCCACCCAGAAGATCATATATAGTGCTGTAAACCTATGTTAATGCAACTTAAAAAAATAAGAAGAAAGAGACTCAATTTTCTCTCATTAGGTTATTACTTTCCAATTTCAGGAATCTAGACTATTTCTCAAGTACAATTAAGTTTGGAGTTTTAATGAATTTCTATTTTCAGTTTCCACAAGGACATGACTATTTACACATTTACACCAGTTCCTCTTCAGTCACGATGTAGTATTTTTGTTTAGTGGTAGTATGTTTTCTTCTAATCCAAGTTATTCTAGTCTTTAAGCAAATATACCTGTAAGTTGGTAGTAAAATTGCCCACACAAACCTCTGTATATTCTCTAGTATATATTTGGTGCCCATTAATTGACAATTCACCCAGATACAAAGAAGGTAAAGAGAAGTTACCGATGTTTCAGATTCCATACTAAATTCCCTGCTAAATAAGATTCTCTACTATCCACAGCCCAAGACTATAAACTTAGGGAGGACAGGGCCTATGGCTGTTTCTCTCAGTTTTATACTCAGCAGTTAGTATAGCGCTTGACACATGATTTATTGAGAATTTAACAAAAATCATTAAATAATCAGAGAAGATTCTTCTGGCTTCATTTGCATTATAGACAACTAATTGCCTTAGCCTTCGCGTCCAAAAGTATATGTAGTACAGTTAGTGGGAATGTTACTTCCCATTAACCTCCCTCTTTCCTGTGGTGGGATGACTTCTTATTCTTCTTGGTAGTAATTAACATTTTTTCCTGCTATTTTGATGCTTAGTGGCTTCATTCAGTGTACATTGCTTCTACACCTACCTGTTTGTGTTTTTGTTTCATTTGCAGTTACTTTGTGCTTAATGTTTGGCTCTAGCCACCATAAGGGCCTTTGAAGATGGAGCATGATGGTTTATGAACTCAAGGACTAGCCAGTTGCATCCCAAACCTAGCCTCATTATGTCTAGTGACTCTTGTCAACTGTCCAACCTAAAGTCCCAAAGCACTCCCTTGAGGACTCACGGTAACTGGACCAGAAGATGAATGAAAGGCAGCATGTGGGTCCATCTGATCTCACTGAAATATCTCCAATAACTCACATCATTTGATTTTCTCTTACGTTAGGGTGGTTTCAATATCTTCCTTGCCTGGGACATCCTTGTTTTATTCACCGACTCTGGGCAGCCTTTCCCTTCCTTTTCAGACTGAAAAGTTTCTTCTGGAACATTACTTCTAATGCCCTAGAGTCACTCATGCAAATAACCCAAAATAGATCTCGGGTTATTGACAGATTAATTCCTGACTTAGGTCTTTGCTATGTACTCTAATTCATTGACCAATATCCAAATAGGAAAAAAAATGGAGAATTTCACTGTAATTCCAACAAAGCTTTAGAAATTAATATCTACTTAAGTAAAATTACATTCAGTCTCTCCTCCTTTTAAAGGAGTAAGAAGTCAAAGTGTACTCTGCTTGATTGCCATTTGCTTCATATTTCATCAGAGCTCTGAACTTTAATGCAGCATTGTTGAATTTTACTTTATTTCCTGCTGTATATTTTTTAGAATAAGAGTTCAATGACTTTCTGAACAACAACCCCCAATGGCCATATTTGGACCTCCCACCTTCTTCTCTATGGCAGGATCTTCATCTCCTCTTCCATTCCAGTTCAGGACATCTATGTACACCAGCAGAAAATCATCCATTAGCAGAATACCTAATTTTTATAGATTGACTATCTTTATAGAACATGAGCTTTGAACTAACTTTTTCACAGGATCAAATAGATTTTATTGATAACATATAGGCTAAATTTTTCCAGTCCAGGATAAACAATGAACCCCATGGGACAAAATACACCATGTGAGCCTGAAAATGTTTTTAACAGGACTAGATACCAGAGAATATCTGAAGTATTGTTGTTGTAAAACGAATTAGCCATATCCTATGCAGCAGAGTTTAGTAAAAGGACCAAGCTTAATTATGTTAGGATTCAAGCAACAATCATCCTGCAGAAATTAGTTGATTTACTTCAGAGGGCTAATGGAACTGAGAGGATGGAAATGCCTCCTCATCTGCTCTAGTCTGTGGTTTGGCAGGGGGGGATGGAATGGACTTGGAGAATCAAGGAAGGAAGTTTCTTTTTCCCCCTCCCTCTCTCCACCCCTCCCTCCCTCAGCCTTCTCTTCTCTTTTTCTCACTAAATCCCTTCTCTGTCCTCTGTGAACCCTTTCGTCACATCTCCTCACTTTGTTCATTTTATCTTACAACCCAGTGGTGTGAGAAAGAACTCTTCTTTGGATCTCTTGTCCCAAAATGGAAAAAATAATACCCAAGTTTCTCAGAAAGTATTTAGTGCCAAAGCAATTTTACAATAGCCCTTCCAAGAGACACTCACCTGTTTGCTGAAGCAAGTGTTGTTCTGTAGCTAGTTCCCCTCTCTTGCCACAGGAGGGGAGGAAGGTATTGAGCACACATTGAAAGGTTGATTGTTAGCACATTGGCATTACTTGGAAAATATAGATCAGTATTAGAAGAACAACAATCATCTCTGAATGACTTTACCACCCAAATTTAGTCATAATTAACATTTTAGTGTTTTTTTCCAATAGGTAATTTTTGTTATAAATTAGATATATTTATAAATGCTTACATACAAATGAAAAATGATTGTTTTTAAAATAATTAATATCATAGGTATTGTGTGTGATTAAAGCTTTTTCCTAATTTTTTGTATAATATTCAACTGTATAGCTATTACATAATTAGCCATTTTCCTACTCTTGGACATTTAAAACATATTCGTTCTTTTAGTGATTACAATAGCATCATGAGTTACTTCTCATTATAATCCCTCATTTTGAAAGAAAGGAACCTTGAAAATATTACATACTACGCTATCATAAGCTAATATATATATATATAAAACCCTCCCACATCATATGTTGAATTCCAGGGCCCCACTACCACAGAATGTTACTGTATTTGGACAATGGTCATTAGTGAAGTAATTAAGTTAAAATGAGGATATGAGAATGGAGCTTAGTCCAATATGTCTGGTAACCTATAAAAAGAAATTGGAACTCAGGTACAGAGAGAGGACCAAGTGACACAGTGAGAAAAGCATGGTTATTTACCAGCTAAGGAGAGAGGCCCCACAAGATTTAACTCTGCCTTGATCTTGAACTTCTAACCCCTAAAACTATGAGGAAATGAATTTCTCTTAGTTAAGTCGTGGTCTCTGTTTTGGCAAATGAACGCATGTGCCTATATTTCATGTCACCAGTGGTGGCTGAATCTGGGTACAAAATTCTGGTCTTTTGAATTCATATTTCAGATTCCAAGTTCTTTTCCTAATACTGGACTGTCTACACACACACACACACACACGTGCACACACACATACACACACATATGCCTTACCTGAATGTCATGTTTGACTATATCATACACAGGTGATGGCTCATTTTTTCCATTAGTTTTTACTTTTACTTTCAGTCTTCCTGTTACCTCTTACAATGTTTCCATATTTTCCTTCTATTTTTTTCTTTCCTTCTATTCTTTCCATGTAGTTTGGGAATACTCACAGCTCCACTCTGCATATTCTGACTTGTAGGTGTGCATCATTGTATTTCCTGTCTCCTCAGTTTTTTTTTTCAAGGCACATCTGGGGTTACTAAATGGGATTGATATAGTAACAAACCCCACATTGAGATTTATTTGCAATATGAGTTGAGATTTGATGTGATAAAAAAGTGAATATAGTCATTGAGCTGGGAAGTTCTTGATTTGTTGCTATCATAGTTTTTAGCTGGTTTTTGATTGCAAACTCTCAGGGTATTGTTTTTTCCTCAACAAGTTTCTACCTACTTCTCCAGGACCCTATGATCAACAAAAATAAGTAACACTCTCTGTTTGGAGCAATTCTAATCTTCATTTCAGCAGGTGCTAAATAATTATAGACATAGCATTTAAAAATTGTACTTTAAGTTCATAAAGCATATGTTCACATTCTTGTATCCAATGTAAAAACAAATTTCAATGAGGAGAAAGAACAAAAAGAACAATAAAATTTGAAAATCTGAAATATCACTATGGTAAATTGCCATGGGGAAGGCAGTTTCACTCCCCTGAAATCAATATTTTATCTTCAAGAGAATAGAAGTCATTTTTGCTTAGAATTCCTTTAAAAATAGGGCTTTGAACTCATCTTTCTTAAAGTAAAGATGTGACTTATGAGTGCATCCTAATAAGACACAGGTGATAGGCAGACGTGTTGACACCCAGAGATTAGTTATATCATGCAACTGTTTTCCAGGGGCACAGAAATAAAGCATCTTGAAAATGACAAGAGTAGACAATGATGGTTGCTAGACACTGAAGATTTTTTTTTTTTTCAGTCCTTCTTGTATCCTAGAATCTGTTCTTGAGAGTCCTCACAAATCTGATAGCATCTCATATGTCTCAATGATTCTGCCTCAAGGCAGATAAACAGATCTAAATGGCCTATTGAGACAACTTTGAAACCTAATGAGTCTGAATTTGCCACCTGAATTTCAGGTCACAAATTAGTGTTAACTATTAACTGCAGGAAGTTCTATGACCTCAATGAAATAATAATTAATGAGAAGTATATCCAAAATGGATCTGTTTTGTCTTTTTATGGGATCTCTTTGTCTTTTTTCTCTTAAGTGCACTAAATATGTTAGAGATGCAGTAGAAGGATTCCTATAACATTCAGAGAATAGACTTGCAAAAGAATTAAATAGAATTTTTTTCATCTTTTCAGTTGTACAGTTTCAAATGAAGCTAAGTATGCAAAGATTCATTGATGTGTTCTAAAGAACTGTGATTGCAGGAACTTAAACTTCTATAATGTGGAATGTGGGTTAAAAACCACCATCAAATTAAGAGAGTGTCAATCCTTTTCATCTTTTAACTGTGTAGACAAAATGTAATCCGAGTAGAATTTTTCTTAGAACCCATCTGGATGCCCAGGAAAAGTAATATCAAGAATGTGCATGGGTGTATAAAAATAATGAGCATGTTTTAATGTGTTTCAACTTTGAAAAATTTCCACTCTGTGGGTGTAAAAGTAAGCTTTGACCTGGAAAATATTTCTGGATTGTATTAGGACTACTTTTCTTTTTTCTGATGAAGCTTTATCTTTTTAAAATTGCAATTGTGTGAAAGAAAAAACAAAAAATTGACATGTATTACAGTAAATTCTGAGCAACTGCATGATTAAACATCTTCCTTCTTCCCCAGAGACACAAGAATAATAAGAATAGCCTGGGACCATTTCATATAATCTTGGTTCATTCAGACATTCATTCAACACTTCTTTGTTAAGTTGAGTTTGCTTTGTTAATGGGTTATTTGTTATCCTAATTTTACTTTCACCTTTAGATGTTGAGTACTATAAAATCAATCAAAAGTTTATACTATTGGTGAAATTTAAAGCAAACATCTCATTCGACCATGCTGGTATGGAAAACTCTTCATGAGCTGTCAGCATCTCTCAATTCATCTCCTGCTGCTCTACCACATGTTCAGGACCACCCAAACTATTTCTAGTTCTGGAACACATCACCCTGTTTTATAACCCTGTGACTTTGCATAGAAGGTCCTAACATTCAGTGAGCCCAG
The DNA here is from genome assembly GCA_019455555.1 of Galemys pyrenaicus. Classification (NCBI taxonomy): domain Eukaryota; kingdom Metazoa; phylum Chordata; class Mammalia; order Eulipotyphla; family Talpidae; genus Galemys; species Galemys pyrenaicus. The sequence continues at coordinate 44,976 of JAGFMF010011861.1, forward strand.
GTCTTTTTCTTGTTCAGCATTCATGTAGAGCCTTTATGGAAAACTCCCCTTATTCCCAAGCAGGGGAAGGGATTTATAATGAGTCCCTTTGTGGCAGGATGGGAACTCAGAAGTACGTCTGCACCACAGTTTTCACTCTAATCTATAGCTACTTTCTGTGTTTACCTCCCTTTCTCTCCCTCTCCCTTTCCCTCTCTCAGATTGTGTTTTTTTTTTTAAGATTTATTTATTTATTTTTAAAGATTTATTTATTTATGCATACAAGCACTGGGGTACAGGCCAGAGGTGTGGGGGTGGGTGATAGGATTCACCACAGAGAGCAGGGAACAGAACAGGCAGATCAACAGAAATACACTGCTGAGGGCAGCAGCGGGCACAGCAGGAGAGGTCTGCTGCACCATGTGGGTACCCTCTCTGGCTGGCAGCAGGGATCGAACTCATGCTGCAGTGGCTGCGGTATGCTTCATAGTGCGTTGCTTAACCCACTGCATCACCAGGGAGACCCAAGATTCATTTATTTATGTACACAAGAACTGGGGTTAGGCCAGAAGTGTGGGGAGTGAGAAGATTCACCAGAGACAGAGTGGGGGCAGAATAATACACTGCTGAGGAGAGCAGGGGGTGAGACAGGAGAGATCTGCTGCATCATGTGGGTCAGCTCCCTGGCCAGGGGTTGAACTCGTGCTGCAGATAGCTTCATGGTGCTGCGACTTAATGTCTTGTGCCACCAGGGAGGTCCTAGACCCTGTTTTTGATGATAGGAACCTCAGTTATATCTTCTTGTCATCAACATCTAACTCGATGTCTGGCACATGGTAAGAGCACAGAGATCTACCCTGACAGGACCAACTTTATCTTTACATCGTTTTGATTTTTCTGTCTTACCCATGGCAGTTCAGAAAAAGAGCAGGATTCACTATAGTACTGTTGCCCATTGTTACATCTGCAGTTTGGAGAGAAGTGCCTGGCACACACAACACTTTTGGTGAATATTTCTTGAATGAAGTCAACACCTGGCTGGATGCATGCAGTGCTGTTGCTCTGCCAGGGTGCAGGGGGATTAGGAGGTGAACGAAGGCCAGTGTTAAGTGCAGTGCCTAGATTTATCACAAATCTATTTTTAACCAAAGGAATGTCCTCATCTTTATTATTAAATGAAGAAGCCCAAGTCAGCCTCAAAGGAAAGTTCATAAGTCAACATGACTAATTTTTCAAAGACTTTAAAGCATTTCCTTTAAAAATACTCCAGTCAAGGGGGAGATTTCCCAGAAGCACTCTGGTCCCGGGAAGATACCCTGAGTTCCAAGCCCTGGTGTTTTCAGAGTCAAGCCGAAAGAAAAGCACCTCTTCAAACTGATATGTTGGAGAAATTATAAAAACAAAAACACAATAACAACAAAACTCATTTAAGAAAGTAAAAATTCTAGGCCTCCCTGCTTGCACAAGTGGGTTGAGCCCCGCATTGCGGTGCACTGCGGAGCATCTGAGACACAGCAGCGCGAGTTTGATCCCTGGCCAGGGAGGGGACCCACAAGACTTGGCATTCTTCTCCTGCCTTGCCCACTGCTGCCCTCAGCAGTGTATTTCGGTTGATCTGCCTGTTCTGCTCCCCTGTCTGTCTTTGGTGACTCTGGCCTGTACCTCAGCTCTTGTATGCAGACTCGCAGGAGGTGAGCGGACCCACATTGGGAGGCAGACCTCTCCTGTCTCCCGCTGCTCCCCTCAGCAGTGTGTTTCAGTCCATCTGCCTGTTCTGCTCCCTGCTCTGTCTCTGGTGGGTCTGCTCACCTCCTGCGACTCTGGCCTGTACCCCAGCTCTTTATGTGTGCATAAATAAATAAATCTTTAAAAAAAAATTAAAAATTCTTCTCCATGAACTTTCTTGCAATTGCTTTCTTTCTGTTCACCAGAAGTGTTGAAAATAGATCATAATGTCTCTGCATTAGCATTTGTGTGTACCTAATACAAATTCTATGCTATGCAAATAAAGAAGTGATAAAATCTATAAAATAACACACACATCTCAGTATATTCAGAAAATCTTAAATCTGAGAATGAATTTTCTGGGGACAACAGAATTGTCTATGTGTAGACTAACTGATAATTTATTGAGCATAGCCCAGATTTCATGCTGGATGGTGGTAGGGAGGAGGGGATGTTCCTCAGTAATGGTGGACAGCGCCCCCTAAGGCATAGCAAAGAATCGTGGTGCAGAAACTACTTGCTTTTCCGGGGGCCATATCATCTTCTGTGTCTAAATCTGTATCTACTTTCATCCTGTTCCAACAATCTTGACTGAGTTGAAGATTTTTAATATAATGCCTAAATTTTATAAAACACAAATAACCAGCTTCTCCCCAAAAGTGTAAAGGGTTTATTTTTGGTTCTTGTTGTATTTTATACACACACCAGCTGATAAAAATTAGTCTTATTTGGGCTTCCCTGCTGGCACAGGAGTTAAGTTTCAGTGCTATCAAGCTATCAGCATCCTGAGTTCCACCCCCAGCCAGGAGCTGACCCACTTGGTGCAGCAGACCTCTCCTGTCTTGCCCGCTTGCTGCTCCCCTCAGCAGTGGATTTCAGTCAATCTGCATCTGTTCTACTCCCTTCTCTGTCTCTGGTGAATCTTCTCACTCCCCACACCTCTGGCCTGCACCCCAGTTCTTGTACGTATAAATAAATAAAAATAAATCTTTAAAAGAAGTTAGTCTCTGTTATTGTTTATACCGCACCTGTTCCAAGTGCCCAGACTTCTTGTGTGACTTCTGAGTGGCGGACATGTTTGGAACCAGGGTTTTAAAATATGCACATTAAAACATGTGTAGTTTAGGTTTTTTTCAAATTATATCTCCATACAAATATTTAAAAAGTAAAAATAAAAATGCACATATACACAGTTTTACCTTCTAAAGCTCCATTGTCTAATAAACTCTTACAGCTAAGTAAATTAAATTAATTAGAAGTTCACTTCCTTAGTTGCACTAGACAAGTTTCTATTCCCCATAGACATGTGTGGCCTGCGACTCTCTACTGGACGCCACTGTACGGACAGTTCTATTGACAGCATTGTAATAAGTCTCCCATTCACCCCTCATTCCTATTTCTAGGCCTTCACTTACTTTCTGCCCTTATTAAAGCAGAGGTTCTGTTAGCAGCCTCCGCGTTGAAAGTAGGGCATTCTTTCTAAAATGCAAATCTACTCAAGTCACTCTTCTACTCAAAAATCCCTAAAATATCCCCCCAAGATGAAATCCAAACTCCTGCAAAGGGAAGCTGAGGACATGCCTCTCTTGTCTTCCTTCCCTGCCTCGTCCTGGGTTTCGCTCTCCCTGAGTCTGTCCTTTAGACACATTGGGTCATTCTCGCTTTTGTCTAGAGTGCTCTTCACTTTCATTTCTAATTGGTACATTTATACGTATATTTTTAAATTAAAAAAATGACTTTACTTGTAAATTCTTCCAAGTCCATTGAACAGTTAAATGGCTATTATCTTTTACCTCATGGCCTGTTGGTTTTAGGAATTTATTGTGACTTTCTTTGTGGGCTAATTAATATAACTCTTTCTGAGTCTTCTATGTGGACCTGGAAAAGAAGGCATAATTCCTGTGTATAGAGCAGGAATTTTGATATGTATATCTCACACCAGCCTTATAGCTGGCATTTTGATATAAACTGTATTTTTTCTGCTTCTACCTATTGTATAATATGTATTTTATTAAAAATATAACCATAATATAAAATATAGCCATATACAAAATATAACCATGTTTTAAATGAAGGTTATTTAAAAAAATGTTTTAAACCTAAATTTGTCATAATAAATTGCATATTTGAATTATCTTGATTAGAAACATAGAATTCAATATACATTCATTTTCTCCCATTCATACTCAAGCACTTCACTGTTTTTTAATCTGAGGCTTCCTTTCAGGTAATTATGTAATTTATTCTCTTTGTCTATGTGTATATGTGTGTTTGTATCTATCCACCTGTCTTGGAATGAATATGTGTTTCCACTCCTCTCACTCATATTTGAAACCCTCAGTGAGATGGTACCAGGAGGTGGGTCTTCGGAAATTAGTTAGGTCATGAAGGTGGGACCTACGTAAATGGGACTACTGCCCTTCAAGAAGAGACATGGGAACTTATGTCCCCTCTCTATCATTTGAAGATGTTATGAGGAGGGGTCAGCTGAAAGCAAGGAAGTGAATCTTGCAGACACTGGGTTGGCTGGCATCTTGACCTTGGACTTCTAGCTCCCAGATGTGTGAAAAACAAATGTTATGTTGTTTAAATCCCCTCATTGGAGGTCTTTGTTATGGCAGTCTGAGCTGGATAAAACCCTCTCTCCATGTGTAATGCACTCACACATACACTCACACACTTATACATCCTCAATGCTGAGTCATCTTTCCCTTCGCTCCTCACCCCGCCTTGACTTCCAGAGCATTTGCAGGTAGGATGGACCCCTGAAGGCTTCCAGCAATTTATTAAACTTACAACTAACTCTTTTCAGGGGCACTGACTTCATATTTCACTTTCAGAGTGACATCTGGTGAGGCCGAAGATAGTGAAACTGGAGGGCCACAAAACTGTCCAAATAAATCCTTTACTGCCAGGTATTCTATCAACAATGCCTGCCACCTATTTAGAGAAACAAATCAACTTTTTAGTCTCCCTTCATCCTAAACACAAATGGAAAACCAAGAACTCCATCACTTCTGCGAAAAAGTCTCTGAAATGAAATCGAGACACCCAAATAAGCAAGTGGCAAATGCAACTTCCAGTCAATGAAAAATATACACATGAGAATATGTTAAAATATTATCCAAATCCACGAGAAATAAGAGATGACACTGCGTACAGAAAGTAAGGAGATTCAGGAAACGTAAAAAGAGATATTGGAAATTAAAAACATGTAGGCAGTTGAAAAGCTCAGTTGAAGAATTGGAAGATATAATAAATCTCCAAGAATGTAGAGCAAGAAACTAATGAGATTTAAAAAAAAGATTTGAAGAAAGGTTGAAGAATTAGAGTACCTGTCCAGGTTGTTTAGTATCTGAAAAACACGATTTTTAGATACAAGGAACAGAATACAATGAGGGAAAGACTTATCAGTAAATAATTCACAGTATTGCCTAGGCCTCCAAGATATGAATTTCTTGATTAAAAGGATTTGAAAGGGAACTGTGCCCTGTATAAAGGGGAAAAGATGCATTTCAAGGCACATCATCAGTGAATTTAGGAATATTTGGTGATGAAAAGAAGGTTCTGGCCCTACCTGATAGTGTAGGAGTTAAGTCTCAGTGCTACCACAATGAAGGCCCACCTCAAAGGCCTGAGTTCAATCCCCAGCCAGGGAGCTAACCCACATGGAGCAGCAGACCTCTTTTGTTTTGCCCACTATTCCCCTCAGCGGTGTGTTTCAGTAGATCCACCTATTCTACTCCCCCCTCTGTCCCTAGTGGGTCCTTTCACCTTGCACTTCTGACCTACATGCTAGTTCTTCTATGGAAAAATAAATAAATAAATCTTAAAAAACAGAAAAAGAAATGAAGGTTCTACAAACCAAGAAAAATTATTTTTCCCTGAAGCAAATATTTTATCATTAAGAATAATATATATCTTATATGTATCTGACACATAAAAGCTCTCAGAAGTCAGAATGACTTTGGATTCCTTAAAGCAACTATGAAGCTAACAGGTAATAGAACTGGGAGACAATAAAATTATGAAGGGAAATTCCTTCTGCACTATGCTTGACTCAAACGATTCACTCACATCTGAAGATCAAATAATGGCCTGCTTCAGAATGGCAAGGTCTCAACACATCTCCAGTTATAATTTCTTTTGAAGCTGCTAGAAGGTAGTAGAAAATGGCTACAAACCAAGAATGAGGAACTGGGATAGAAGAAACAGAAGATTCAACACCGGAGAACGGTGGGCAGGGTCTGAAGAAACCTGGTGGGGGTGCAGCCCCTGTGACTCAGGAGACAGCCCCCAGGACACCAGTGTCCTTTGTAGGTTTAACCTGACAGCGCCAGAGGATGTCTGCCTGGATTCTGAGCTGCACGTGGCTTGTAGGAACCATATGCTGGTTCCTCCATGCCCGCTGCTGGGTGAATTGGGATTCTCTTTCCTCCCCTTTGACTTACTCCTGACAGCTAGAAATTGGTGATTATGGAAGTAGAGAACACAGAGCAGCTTAGTATTTGGCCAACTTTAGACCTCTGCCACATGCCCTGAGTATGAAAGTCCTCATTTTCCTGGAAAATATTAGATATTTTGCCCATTGAGTGCCCCATAAGTGCCTCTTGCAATTGCTCAAGGAAGTGGATGTCTATGACCCAGAGACTGTTGGGTCTTCATTTTACACTGCAATGGAATGTCCTTTTTCTTTAGGGCACTAGCTTTGTGCTTGCTACCCTTTTTCAAAAAATGAATTAATCATTCATCAGTAGATACAATTATTACTAAGAAGCAATATTACTACTTATTAGTAGATACAATTATTAGTACATAAAATTATTAGGAGATAAAACCATTACTAATAAGCTTTGCATGTTCTCGGTAGGCAATATAAGTGCTGGCTACATGGGTGTGTTGTGTTGAATAGGTGGTCTTGAGCTCTGGATGATTAAGACTGAAGACCACCTAAAACAGCTCTTACTAAAATAGTAAGAGCTGATATGATGAGTGGTCGATTGTCCTTGCAAGATGGCAAGTCATGGGGCAAAGGTGAGCAGAAAACCTGCATAATTATCTTGAGAGTTTATTTTAATTTTCCTCTGACAGGACTCCTATAGCCATTCGGGATAAAAAGCTAAGAAGATTCAGAATATGTATAGTCATAGACTTTGTCCTATAAAATCTTGTTTAATTTTCCACCATCTCTAAACTTGAAACCACGATGAAGACAATATTGGGGCTTTTGTATTCACAAATTACTAATTTCCGAAAGTTACACAAAAGCTGTACACCTATGGTAAAATCTTGACCCCCTTTCCTTGGTGTTCACAGCTTCTCTTGTCTCCTACACCAGCTATGGTCTGAACACTAAATTTTATTGTTGTCTGTCTTTTCTTTGTGCTTCGTTTCTTTGATTAGATTGTGAGCCCCAGCAGGGCAGCAAATACCGACCTTCCTTCCGCTTCTAATTTGCTCTTTAGTTCCTCCAACACTGGACTGAAAAAATAGCATTGACTTGTGTTCCGTGAGTGCTTAGTATAAGCTAGGTGAAGCACTTTTAGCTGTCTCATTGAGGGTTTACCACAGCTCTGTGAGGAGGCGGACGTGACTCTCTTCACTTTCGAGATGAGAGCCCTGAGACTTTCCGGGGTTCATAACGAGGCCCCTAGGCCAGGGACGACAGAGCTGCAAACCAAAGCCGTGCCTGGTCTCATTCTTTAACAGGAGCCCCTGACTAAGCACCGCACTGTTGGGCTCACTATTCGTTTCCTTTTTGTTTCAGACAGAATAGCTTTCCTTTCAGCTTTTAGAAAGGTAAACTTGGGAATTTTTCATAAAAAGCAATGAAGTTGCAGTTCTGTTCATTTCTGCCTGTCCTTGTCTTTCTGTTCTCTATTATGATTGTTCCTTTTCACTCACTGAAGGGGCTGTAACTGGGACAGTGACAGAAATGAGGAAATGCTGAAGGGTCTTGGGGAGATCCAGAGTTTGGGGGTCTGTGGCAACAATCAACATGCTAATCACCTAACAATCCTCATACAATGGGGCAGAAATACTTTCAGGGTCCTGGGACCAACACTTTCCATTTCTATTCCTATGTGGTGGGGGGCACCCGAGAGTCCTATTCAAGGTTGGCAGGGGGCTTGGCAGCGCCCCAGCTCCACTCTGCCCCCCACGCCCACAGCCTTGTCTCAGGCCCTCTGGCCTGTCACTTCTCCTGATAAAAGGGAGCAAGTCTCTCAGTGGGGAGGATGCTCACCACTCCCAGTTTGGTGATGAAACATGCCCTCTCAATGAAGAAGGAAGAATGAAAATTGTTGGGGAAGGCCAACGTGGTTAGGAATTAAAAGAAGAGACTGCAGGCTGATAAATGGGCAGAAATAATGAGTTGAGAAACTGACTTGCTACAAAATGAGAAGAAATCTGTGAGAGGAAGGAGAACGGGCCCATAGGGTGTCATGCACGTTAACTTTTAATATAGGGTCCACGCTAGGGCCAGCCTTCAATTATTTTTTCTGTATTTATTGTCTTTTTAAATGTAATGTTTGGGGGCCCTCCCTGGTGGCGCAGTGGGTTAAGCAATGCACTATAAAACAAACCGCAACCACTGCAGCATGAGTTCGAAATCTGCTGCCAAACAGAGAGGGGACCCACATGGGGTAGCAGACCTCTCCTGCCTCGCCTGCTGCTGCCCTCGGCAGTGTGTTTCGGTCCATTTGCCTGTTCTGCTCCCCGCTCTGTCTCTGGTGAATCCTCTCACCTCCTGCGACTCTGGCCTGTACCCCAGCTCTTGCATGCATAAATAAAATTTAAAAAAATGTAATGTTTGGTACATATACAGGAACATGTATAGAGTCTTGCTTATTTTTAAGCTTTCAGGATGCCATGTTTAAATAAAGTGTGAGAATGTGCGCGGTGGATGAAACAAGTTGTATTCTTGGGCAAGACAAGTCTTTAGCTGGAGTAAGGCATTGTTCCTTTCCTCCTTTGCGGCTTCAAAGAGCATATTACAGGTTTAAAAAATAACAATTAGGGATATGAACAGATTGCCCCGTGTTCAGGTCTTACACCTATATCCCTTCACAGCTAAACTGGAGAAATATTTTATGCTCAGGCCCTCCTGGAGAGAAGATGCCTTTTCTTAATTGATCTTAAAATAATAGAGTAGGACATGCCCCAATAAAAAATGATCTTCTAAAATTTAAATTGTTTAGCAAGAAGTTAACTTAGGTATTTGCAAAAATTGAATAACTCCCAAACTCTAAAGGGTGTCAGTCAAGAACAAAATGTCTGGAAATAAGCCCAGTCTAAGAATTGGGTCCCTCTGGATGGTGGCACCTCATGGATGACAGGCCTAGCGTTTCTTGCTCTTAGTTATGGAATTTTGTTCCTTGCTCCTTGTACTTTCTAATTGGCCCCAGAAAACAATGATGAAGGCACACAAGATTCTGAGATCCAGAGTGCTGATTTCTTGCTCTTTCTATGCAAAATTCCTCAGCCCAAACATGAGACAGGAATAATGGGGAGAAGATGCAATTGGACAGCAAAAGATGTTGCGTCGGCAACACCACACTGATAAGCGGGAGTCGTGGAGCAGGCTACACAATGCAGGATGCTGCCCCACGAGCAAGATCCTGGCCTTTTTATTGATAGAATGATCAAACAGTGTCAGTTACATGGGGTAGGAGGAAAAGATGGGTGAAACGGAAAATGTGCTTGAGTGGGTTCACCAGATAATTTGTACCTGCTTGATGACCAAGTGTTGTGATTGAAACTGTACCCCAGAGCCCTGGCCATGGTTCCAATCTTATCAACAAGGTGTCCACTGATCAGATTCTGGGGTCCCTAGTTACAGGAGTCAGCAGTTCCCCGGGCATTCCCAGTCATACCTCGTGATGCACACCCTTCCCAGGGTGATCAAGCTTTCTGCTCTTGGTTGATTTGGAAGGCACCTTGCAAGGTTGGGCTCCCATAACTGATTTACCAACAATTCTGAGCTTGTATAGGAATCAAGAACTGTAGGTAACAAAAATGGTGGCCCAATTCTTTCCTAAGGCCACTTAGGGTTAGCAGACCCACAAAAGGACCGTTGGAGGAAGACTAAGATTTACAGAAGATTATGAAACAGGGGATCTTGTAGTTGATTCAAAGGATAAGAGAAACAGTATGTTATGTAATTTGGAGGTTGCACCTCATGCCTTGCTTTTCATCTGCAATTCTCTCTTACAAGAATATAGCTGATAATGCAGTATGTTCTCACACAAACACACCATTTTCTTTGTTTTTTTTCCCCCTTTAATTTATATATATTTGACATCAATTGTAATCCCCATGTATTCCCCATCACCATATCACCTCAGTCCCCCATGCTCCCATCTTCCCTGGACCCTTCCCCTCCCCCTCCCCACCAAGTGTCCCCAATTTGTCCTTGTCTTTTCATTTTTGGTTTTTGTGTCTTTATTGTTATTATTATTATTATTGTTTTTATTCCTTTCCTTGATCCTTATTTGGTTCCCTTATATTCCTCCTAGGGGAGGAACCATCTGGTATTTTTCTTTTGCCTTCTGACTTACTTAGCTGGGCATCATCCCTTCTAGTTCCATCCATGTTCCTATGAATGTATCTAGTTTTTCTTTTTTGATTGCTGAGTAGTAGTCCATCGTGTATATGTACCACAGCTTTCCAATCCACTCATCTGTTTTGGGGCATTTAGGTTGTTTCCAGGTCTCACCTATTGTAAAGAGTGCTGCTATAAACATAGGGGTGCAGGTATTCTTTTGAATCACACAACATTTTCTTTGAATTGTGGAAACAATTTTTTTCAGGTCTCTTTTCTGTTATTACTTATTATTAATTTATTTTGTGTCTTATAGGGCACAAGTCTCATAAGTGACAGTAAGTCTTTGTGAAGTTGTGAGTAGTAATAATAAAGAGAAACTCATTGGACTATGTTAGAAAAAAATTAAATTTTCTCTCTTGTTTTTCTATTGAAAATCATATCATGAAAACAAAAAATTGTAAGTCAGAGGTGAGACAGGCAATTAACGAATAAAAAAATAGGCGGCTTTTCTGGATTTTCTGTTCATGCTATTTGTCAGCTTTATGCTTTGTTGTGAATAGATGCTCAAGCTTGTAGCTAATATTTAGCTGGTTTTTTTTTTATTGTATTCTCTTCTTAAAAAGGCTCTCCAAAATTGTTTAACCTGCTGTCCCACAAAGTGTGTTTGCCTCTGATTCAGCTATAGAAAAGAAAAGCAATCTCTGAACATAGTATTCATGTCTCAAAAATACACTCATGGAAAACAAGTACACTCAATATAAAATATAAATAATATTTTGTTGTTCGGGGAAAGAGTGTTAGTGTTTCTTTACTTTCTTTTTTCTGACAGTGCTAAATGCTACTCAATGAGCTCTACTTTATAGGAGACACTGCTGTGTGGGGGAGGTGAGGTTCTCTAGAGACAGGAAAACACCAGAAAATACCAGAGCTTAGTAAACACTGGAGCTTAGTGCTGTGCTGGAACAGGAGGCCCTGGACCATGTTCTGGGTTTTCCTTTAGGCTCGTCCTTGCATCAAGTCTGGAACGATCCATGAAAATCACCCCGTGTGAGTAAAGCACCACCAGTGCCAGGCCGTTTCACCAGCTACAAAACCCTTCATGAATAGATATTTAATCCTGTCAACTGCTTTTTCTCTGATTATTGAGGTCATCATATGATTGTCTCATCTATTCAACTAAGATGGTGCAAATTGACTTTTATAATGTTAAGCAGACATTGTCTTATCAGAATAATCTCCCAAATGTTTGGTATATTATCCCTTTTAATTGCTCAATTTTTTTCTGCTACTGTTAAATTTTTGTGCATTTATGACCCTTTGGGATATTGTACCATAGGATTCTTTTCTGTTTGGTGAGTTTGGTTTTGATATTTGTGGGCATGCACCTGAGGTTGTAGAACTTCAATTGTCTTTTGTTTGTTTGTTTGTTTTTTGCTAGGTCTTTGCCTATAAAAACAAAACTGTATTACACTTCCATATACCTCTGTGCAGTATCATGCGGACTTAGAAAAAAGGTGGAAGAGAAGAACTTATGTATTTGTTAATTCTGTACTCAAATGCATATGAAATTTCTTTGGCGTATCTATCTTTTCCTCTCTACATCCAGGAACCATTTCTTCCAGTTCCTTGTGCTCAACCGTGTTGCTTCTGGCTTATTTTCCATCTCCCATTTAGAGAAAATGCACAATGCTGTGATTACTGACCAAGTTGGAAGCTGTTTACATGTAAATGACATAGATCTTCTTATCTCTGATTCGCTAATACCATTTATTTAATGTTTGCATCATTACTCAGGATGCCATGTCACCCAGCTACCATCCATCAATACTGACTTCCAATGAGACTCAGGAAAGGTTGCTCGGATACCTTGTTAATGGTGACCACAAAAGCAGGAATTACTTATGTGCAGAGAGATGAGAATGATATTTTGTTTTCTGCTTATGTTGAATTTACTGCTTGCACTTTTATGGCATATATAGAGGCATCTTTAGACCAAAATCAGCACGTTTCTAGAACGTGACTGCTTTCAATGTTGACAGTGCTGCTGCTTTTCTCACATGGCCAAAAGCAGGAAAAGGATGTGAGGAACAGTGGGCCAGAGAAAAAAGGGCTGTCTCCTTTGTGCAAGGAATGTTATTCTTCATCTGATGACCAAAGTCAGGCTGGGAGAGCAGGGTCAGAAGCAAGAGGGAACTTCAAGAACAAGAGGGATTGTTCCCAAATCCCCAGGGCATATAGCCCTTTCAGAGGACAGCCTGGCGAGCCACATGGAGCCTGAAGATGGCGTCAGATGGTCAATGTGGGTGAGAAAAAGGGAGTGCCTGGGCTAAAGCGTTGTTGCCACCACAGGTGAAGATGTCTGCTGTCTGCAGAAGCTGTGATCTTGGGCAGCACCACAGCCAGAATGTACATGGGTGAGAACCAAGGCATAGGTTCAAATATGAAACTCAAACCCAAGTGTTGGCAGGGAACCCTTGGTAGGTCCAAGACCTCACTTGCTTTGTGCAGATATGAATGTCACTGAAATTTGTTACATCACCATTCTGGAGATCCAAACTTTCAAGATTCCACAAAAGCACTATTGTGCTAATCAGAATGAATAATCTGTTTACCAGGCCTCCTTCTTATGGGGGTCCTGGGATGACCCCTTAGATAAGAGTTCCTGAGCAGACTTGCACATGGCTGACTTCACATGAGGGTAGAGAATCAGAAAAAGGAGATCATGGGACCAGGGCCCTATGAGAGTCCCAGTTCAAGCTTAAAGGACCCCACCCAGATGGCATTGCTTGCTTCCATGACCCCAAGCACAGAGGGGGATGTAGAAAGTCTTGAGGAAGGTGCTTTAAAGTATGGGCCTTGCTGAGGCGTAAGATCCCAGACCAAGAACCCTGCGTGCTTGGGTCTAAGGGCAGTGCTGGATATCAGGTGACGCTGGTCCATCTAATGAGTTGGGGTGTGTTCTTCTCTCCTTTAAAGTTGATTAGATTTTGGGAAGAATTATTATTATTTCTTCTTTAAAGGTATTATAGAATTTAGCATCTGAACTTGAAGTTATCTTAGTGGGAACTGATTTAGGAAATAGATTTATTCAACTTATATTAGAAATTCAGGTATTTTGTTTCTTGAGTCCATTTTGGTTATTTTTGTTTTTCAAGAAATTTGTGTGTTTATCTCAATTTAAATTATTGGCATACATTTGTTCATCATATTCTTTTATCCTTTTAGTATTTGTAGGCTCTCTAGTGTAGTATAGGACTTTCCATCTTTTATTACTTATATTAGTAAATATTTTCCTCTTTTATTTTCTTGGCCAGAGGTTAGAAGTTTTATCAATTTTAGTATTTTCAAAGAACCAGCTTTAGGTTTCATTCTTCACTTTCTGTTTCATTCATTTTTGTTCTTATTATTTCCTTCCATCTCTGATTTCAGGTTTATTTTGATTTTTTTCTACCTTCTTAAGGTAGAAGATTAGCACATCTATTTTAGACCTTTTCTAAAGAAAGTCTCTATAACTACACATTTTCTTCTAAGAAATATTTTCGTTACTGCACATAAATTTTGTAATTCTGAATTTTCACTTTTAGTTTGTTCAATTTAATCCCACTGTAGCTGAAAATTGTACTTAGCATGATTAAATCCTTTGAAGTATTTGAAACTGTTTTATGGCTCAGTATATGATCTCCATTCTGTGTGCACTTGGGATGAATGTGTACCCTGCAGGGATGTTGAGCAGTCTTTCTGGGTTTTTGTGCTTCAGTTAGGGTAGTTTCTATTGCAATGTCTTCATACGCACTGAATCCCATTCAGTGTATTTTTCATACCTGGGCATTTCATTTGCAATTTTTGTGTATTTCATTTATCTCCCAGTCATGTTTTATATATATAAAATGTATGTAATGTGTGTGTGTGTATATATACATATACATATATATATATATATATATATATATATATATATACTGTTTTAATGTTCTTCCTGTTAATTTCATCTCTTTTTCAATTCTGGGTCTGTATCTATTGACCATTTCCCCCTGGTTTGGGGTCAATGTCTTCTGCATCTTGGCATATCTGGAAATTTTGAGAGAATGCCAGGAAGCCTTGCAAATATTCTTCTTCAGTAGTGGGTTTTAAAATATTTTGGAACTTTTTAAAAGAGTGTTGTGCTTCATTCTAGCTGGTAGTTAAGTTTCTGAGGGTCTGGTTAATAATTTTGATGTTTCCTTTAAAGCATTTTAAGAGTGGGACTTCAGTAACCTTTACTGAAGAGCTATGACTAATCTGGACTCTTCTGAATGTCCTTTGTGTTCAATGGGGTCTCGTCATTCAGGTTAGTGGGTGCATGAATTGTTTTTAGTCATATGCGAGCTCTTGAATTTATTCAGTTTGTGGCTCCTCTGCGATTCTGTTCCCCAAATTGTAGAGGTTTAGTCTATTCGAGTGAAGACTGGAGGGAACACCACACAGATTTCTGGAATGTTCTCTTTCTCTCCCTCTCTCTCTCTCTCTGTGAAGGTCCTTGTGGAGCAGTTTGTCTTCATATCTTTCTCATGTTCAGTAGTCTGCTGCACAAATTATAATCACCTGCGTCTCCCCGAACTCTGTTCTCCTTTACTGGGTGAGACCATAGAACTTTGATTGGGGCTCCCCTCCCGGTGCTCTCATCTGGAAATTGCCTCTAGGTAGAAAGTCAGAGTGATAACAAGGCGCACACTGTTTATTTTTCCTTGTCAGAGCTCATAGTCCTAATCAGCTCTGTTGACCAGTGTCTGAAAATTAGTATTATTATTATATTTGATCAATCTTTTCTAGCTATTTACAGCTGGGGAACATGATAATTACAGATGTTATCACGTCTTTAAGGCACAAAGCAGGAATTTCCCAGATAGAATATACCTTCTTTCAATTTTGCCTTGATATTATTCTACTTTGAGAACAGAATAAACCCTACAGATTACAAATCTGTAAGAGGGCTATAGTCCTCTCATACAAATGCAAATACCACTTATTATTGAACTTCCTCCCTTCACCCCAATTCACCCAGTGTTTCACATGAACTTTGAAACAGAGTGACCTGCTGAATTACAACTTCATTATATTCTCAAATTGAGCCAGTTTAAATAGATAGCTTATATTTTTGAGACACAGTGTTATAATTGGAAATCCATCTTTGGAAAACCACCTAATAGTATAAAAATTCCAAAGTTAATGAAAGCTATAATAGAATATAAATGTCAATATCTATCCATCTATAACAAAAAAAAAATACTGCTAAAGTGGTGATAAGGTACTTATGTGCTTCCCTGGAACTGCCAACTAGAGTCCATAATTCAGGCTAAAACTTGCAAAGTGTCTCACCTTTTAAGTTCAGAGGACCGTCTGATGCAAGTCTCATACTGTGCGATTTGCTAACAGAACTTTTCCAGAAGTACCAGTTTCTTAAACCCCACTCTTTTGGTCTTTGTAGAATAAAACACAGAGGTAGCAAGGACATTAGACCTTGAAGAAAGGAACTTTAAGTATTAACAGTGCCCTTTTCCTCCCCTTCCCTTAGAAGTTTTTACTTGTTCCACCCTCTTCTGTTAAGATCTGTGTTTCCCAAGTTCCTTCCACCACCAGTGGGTTGTATGCCACTGAGCTGAGGGAGGGCTTGGTGCTGCTGCTAATGGAGCTGTAAGAGAGAGTGCCCCAGGGCAGCCCTTGTTCTCATCCTTGACTTGGCAAGGATTGATGAGAACTTGCCAGACTTTGAGACTTTTGGGTGATTGCTTGTTGCCTTGGTGATAGGGAGAAGAGGACAGGAGAACTGTGACAGGGTGGGCCCTTGTGGAGCTCACTTGTAAAGCCCTACCAATTTCTTCCCTGCTCTAGAGCAGAGCCAATGCTTATTCCAGCCTTTCCATGTTGGCTGAGTGGTCGAGTAGGGACCTGCTGGCTCTAATTGTCATTTGCTCTGCAGGCCTAGGTCCTTTCTCTCTTCTCCAGCCACCAGGAAGAGAGTGAGAGCAGAGGAAGTTCTGACAGTTGGATTTCACAAAGCACAGGATTAAATATTAAACCTGAATTGGATGAAGGGATAAGATGTCTGGCCTAGGCGGGATATAGGGTTGAGAGCCCAGAACATTGAGTGCTGCTTGAAAATGAATCAGTTTCATTCTTGCACTTATCTGTGTTGAGACTGTTCAATCAAACTTATAAATATACTTGTGCATCTGTGTAAACCCAGACATAGCATTGAAACAGTTTTTAGATCGGGTTAGACTTTGCACACTTGCAACATGTCCTTGAGAGAATTTTACTGCATGACTGTTTTGGCTGAAGCTTTAAAAATAAATATTTTCAATAAAACTTGGGCATAAGTTGCCTCTCTTCCTGGCAGATATCCCTTTAGTAAGCATCGGCATTTGTCTTTCCTCCAAAACTTTGAATTGTACTTGAAATTAGGGTCATCTGTCTCCAAAATTTTCATTGCATATTTAATGAGTAGGCATGAAAGCATCTGAATGTCTCTGGATGTTTCCATGGGGAATTCTTCAGTGATCTTCAGCACATCCATTTCAATAAATCACATGAGTCTGAGTGACTTTGGTCAGCTTGCCAGCACTGGATAATTGGTTTGGCTAACTGAGGGACAGCAGTGTGACTGTCATGATTATTTAATAGTCATAAATATGATATTTACATAGTGGTTATTATTCTGGGTGTTTTTTATTTTTTTAATGTATAGTACAAGAATAACACACATGAATCCATGAAAATGCTTAATGATAGCTGGGGTGAGTTCCTTGTTGTTGCTATAAAGAAAAAAAAGAACCACAAACCTAATGACCTAAAATTAAATAAAATTAACAATTTTGCAGGTCACAAGTCCTAAAATCAAGGTGTTGCTATGGAAGGATTCTTTTTCCAGGTGAGAGGCTACCTGCAAACTTGAGCTCATGGCCCCTTCCTTGCTTTATTCCAACCACTGTTACCACTGTCACATCTCTTTCTCTGAATCTTTTGAGGATCCTTGTAATTACAATGGGTGCACTGGATGTAACCCCACATATCAGAATACTTAATGACATCTCAAAATCCCTTAGAACATGGACATCTTTGTGGGCGGTGTTAGTACCACATGACATTGACTACTCAGCAAGAAATAATATAATTTCATGCACCTTTAAAATTTTATATACAACAGTATCTAATTTCTGATTCTTATTTCCTTTCTCTGTATTGTCCTCATTTCCTTGATCTATCTGTTTTCCGATCTTAGTGAGACTGCAACATTCTGCATCATTTTTTTGGAACCCAACGCTGGTCCAGTTTTTCTTCCTCAGTCCCATGTGGGTCCTCTGATTTACCCTCTCAACCACTCTTACCAAGACCTTTGACCTTCACCTTGTCCTTTTGTGGTAGTTGCTTTTCAAAGTCAGACTTTCAACTATGTCTCTCTCTGTCCTGTTCATGACTCTTGGAGGAAGTCTCTTGCTCTCCTCCAGGTATAAGTTTATCATTTTCAGCCTTTCCCTGGGCCCTCTGTGTAGCCTGGAGAGCCTCCTGTGTTCTCACTGTCAGATGCTCTTCTCTGGGAAACTTACAAATGCCAGCCCCATTTTCCATTCTCCGATTCTCTTCAGGCAGTACTTGAGGGGAAAATTACAGTAGTCAGTCATTCAAAGGAAGTCATGAACTTTGTCCTGCAAGCTTACTTTGAGGAATCGCTTTCTTCTTTTTTACTGTGACAGTGGGAGAGGTGTTCCCTCATAAGCCTCGCCCGAAATAATCACAAACCAAGAATCTCTACACTCAGTTCATCTTCCTGTGTTCTTTTATTGTAAGTTCTGTTTTTGACGTAGCATTTGGTAAATGCCCATTCTTCTTTGTGCTCTTCTGATGCCAATAATTGCTCAATTCTCTGGAATCTAGATTCTGCCCTTACAAGTTCATTGAAGTAACCCTCGATGTCCATGCAGAAACTCTCAAGGCAAGTTCATCTTCAAACCCAATTCCATCCCAGTTCTCTAGATTTCTTTTTAAGGAATGATGCTGTCCTCATCCTGATAGTTTTTCTCAGTTACCCCACAGTAGTATATCAGCTATCAGACCTGTAGATCCAGCACCTTAATATATATTGTATTCAATTTTGCAAGACCTAATAATCATAAATATTTTCCATATCTCTATTATTGGATCATATATTCATTTACATTTTCTTATGTTTCTTTTATACCTTTTCAAATAATTTTATTACTGAATTGATCTTAATTTGTAAGTGTTGTGAGTATATATGTATGCTCTAAGGGAAGACATTTGTTGATTTTTCTGTTTTTGAGTGATAACCACTATTGCAGCTATTGCATTTTTATCATAGGTTATAGCAGCACAATATGCTTTAGTTAATTAATTTTCCTCATCATTGTTATTAAGTTGTTTTACCTGCTTATTCTTCTCCTAAAATAATAACTCTGGCAACTTTAGAATGGAGTTAAATAGTACTTATAAATTATTTGAAGAAAATATAACATCTTTAAGAATGGAATCTTTTCCAAAATTTAGTACATCTCTCCATTTCACTTAAATCTCTTTTTCAAAAAAGGTCCTTCAACAAAAAAAAACCACATTATTTGATCATGAAAAATTATTTCATCATTATTTCAAAATGTTGCTGGTGTTTATCTATTCTGAGTGAAATTCTGTGCCCTTTGTGATTTTACTTTGAGAGGACTATTTTAAATCTGAAATGTAGTTTCAGATGTTTTTCAGTGTTCTACATCTTTGGTACAATTTCTTGTTAAATATTAATTTGCATTAATTAAATATCACTAACCTTCTTGTTCCAAAAGTGGAGCTAGAAGCGCGTGAATCGGTCTTCGCACAGGTACACACAGAGGGTAAGGCATAGCCATCCTCCTGAGGACTGCTGGGGAAGCAGGAGCTTCCAAGCCAAAGTCAGAAATTGCTGGTAATTTTTTCTACCACTCGGCAGTTGCAGAGTCCTGATGGACTCTGCTCTAGGGTAACCGAGTTTCTGTGCGGAGTCAGTGGGTGCTCTAACGGTGCCTCCCGGGCTCTACGGGAATGTTCTAGAGCTTGCTGTGCACTATAGAGATGGCCCTGAGTGCCCCCTAAAGTGTGGCCAGTGTTCAGAGGCCAGGTTTCCCAAAGCAAAATAGCCCACCAGGAGAAAACCAAACTTACTCCCTAATGTGATTACGTAATTGTGCTTCAAACAGAGCAGTGATGCATAAACCCGAATTGCTGCAGTATGAGTACATGGAATCAATTTTAAAGCCCACAGGCATCGACTTACACGTAAGTTTGGTGGCCACAGTAAAAAAAAAAAAAAAAGGGCCAATTGCTGAAAAATGTAAGGACACGTAGGGGCCCAGAGGAATTGTCTCAGAGCTGTCTTAAAAATACATGCACCTCTCTGTTCATCATAGCATTATTTATAATGGCTAAAACTGGGAAAGACCCAAGTGTCCAGCAAAGGATGAGTGGATAAAGATGTGGTATAGACACACAATGGGAACTAAAGCAGCTATGAAATCTTGCCATTTTCAGCAGTGTGGATGGATCTAGAATGTATTATGCTTAGTGAAATGAGGCTGATGGAGAATGACAAACAGTATGATTTCACTCATATGTGGTACATAAAGGAACAAAAGAAATGAGCCAACAAAACAAAAAAAACCCTCTTATTTAATTTATTTCTTATTGAGGTAACATTGGTTTACGTTGTTTGTAATTCAATGATATAGGATCTCCTTCTTCAGGTGTTGTTACCACACCACACTCACCATGAAAACACCCAGTCCTCTGTGCTTCCTCCACTTTGTTGCCGCTTTCCCCCTTCCACTTGATGGCCTCAGTTCTACAATGAGAAATCTAGCATTTGTCATTGGTTTGTTTTTTGATTAATGAATGAATGAATTTTTAACTGAGGTAATATTGGGGTACCCCCATCAAGTACTACTACCATAGTGTATCCACCACCAACTCACCCATATTCTGCTACCACAAGACCACTGTGCTTCCTGGCCTCTTTGTGTTTCCCCCTCCCGTACCCCTCTCCCTTTGGTGTGTCAGCTCTGTATTCAGCTGTCAAGGGTTAGTTTAATATATTTAGTTAATTTATATTTCACATGTTAGCAGCACCATCCAGTATTTATCATTTTCCTTCTGAGTTATTTCACTTGGCATTGTCCTTTCATGCTCCATCCATGTTGCTGCAAATGGCATGAGGAAAACAAATGTTAGACTATAAGAATAATATAGTGATTATCGGAAAGGGGCATGTATCAATTGGGAGAAAGGGCTAATTGTGTGGTGATAGATGGAAACTAGACTCCTTGTGAAGAACAGAATGTAGTGTTATTTTTACTGAGGTAAAATGGTTTTCAACATTGTACTTAATTTGGGAGTATAAATTCATATTTCTTTAGATGTAAGTCACAACACCATGCCCACCACCAAAAAACCATACTCTTCCACCACAGTTTATTGGGTTCCCTTCCCCGATTGTCCCCCCACACTTCTTAAAGCTTCAATTTTGGAGTCAGATTTGTAGGGTTTGTTTTAGTTTTTGTTCAAGTGAAACCCTCTGGCATATGTCCTGCTCCTGAATTATTTCATTTAGTATTATTCCTTCCAGTTGCTTCCATGTTGTTGCAAATGGCAAGACTTCATCTTCTTTTACAGATTAGTAGTATTTCATTATGTATATCTACAACATCTTCTTAATCCATTCTTCTGTTGTTGGGCACGTAAGTTATTTCCATAATCTGGTTATTGTCAATGTTGTATAATGAACATATGCATACATATGTCCCTTCAAATCAGTGTTTTTACATTTTGGGGGTAGATACCCAGGAATGGGATTGGTGGGTTATAAGGTAGATATATTTTTAATATTTTGTGAAACCTCAGTACTGTTTTTCATAAGCACTAGACCAGTCTACATTCTCCCATTCCCTTGTCTGCACATACTCTCCAATACTGATGTTACTGGTCTTGCATGGGTTATTCTCACAGGAATGAGATAATTTCTCATTATGGTTTTGATCTGTATTTCTTTGATGAGAAGTGATGAGCATTTTTTCATGTCTCTGTTGATCATCTGTATGTTTCCTTTCAAGATGTGTCTATTCAGCTCTTCTGCCCATGTTCTAATTGGGTCTTTTTTTTTTTTTTGAGTTGTATGAGTTCTTTGTAGATATTGGGCACTATCCCTTTGTCAGCTGTGTGACATGTAAATAGTTTGAAATAATATTTTAAATAAAAATTCTATTTCAAGCCATTTTTGTTTTTTAGAATAATCCATATTTAATCACAAAAATTAGTGTTCTGATTTATGTTGTTAATATTTTAGTTTAAGCAAATGTGGCTTTAAGTGTTATATTAACTTTGAAAGATAATTTAGTATGGATTTCATCATTCTGTAATCTTGGAACAATTTAAAGAACATGAGAGTTGTTACTTGAAAGTTTTTAAGAACTTGCTCATAAAATACTCTGGATCCAATTCCTTTTTTGGAGATAGTTAATTGAACATTAAATGTCTTCCATGAATATCAATCTATTACAACTCTATTTCTAATAGAATCCATTATCCTTTAAAATTACACATCTCATTGACTGCTAAGAATTTTTGTCATAGAATATAAAGCATACTTTCATAATTAAAAATTTGCTTCACATCTGCATTTACATTGCCAATTCTCTTTCCATAGTTTATATATTAGTGATTTGTGTCTTATAATATTATTTTTATGGAGTAGACATATTTATTCACTCATTTGCTTATTTCACTTTTTTCCTGCTGCATTAATTTCATCCTTTGTTTTATTAATTTCTTCATTATATTTCCCCAAGTTTTATTTTTATGTGTTTTCTAATATATAATCTGCTGGTTATATCATTTGCTTCCTTCATTTATTTTTTGTATAAATATAGTATTTAAGGGTATGCATGTATTTTAAGCATTGCTTTAGCAATATGACTTTTTGGAACATATTTTGTTCCATATTTCTGATTAGATAAAATTTTTGATCAGATTTTATTGATCTTCCATTTATTTACAGAAGTTAGGAAGTTCACAAGCACAGATTCACATGTGTACTGCCCCACTCACCTACCATCATAGCTCCATGTCACTTCATTATCCCTTTGTCACCTCTTGATCCTCCTGCTTCCTCTACAATAGTGACCACTGTAACTTTCCTAATCTGAGAGTTATTTTTGTTGCTTTTTGCCAATTTATTTTCTCTGGTTATTTATATTCCATAAGTGGGTGAAATCATCTTCATTCTCTGACTTATTTCAATTAGCATAATCACCACAAGATCCAGCCTTATTGACTCCCAAAAAGGCATGATTTAATCTATTTAATAGCTGAGTGGAATTTTGAGTATATATAGAATGATTTTTTTATCCAGTCATCCATCAAAAGGCCTTTATTTACTTGTCCTTTTAAAAGATCTATTTATTTATGCATACAACACCGGAATACAGGCCAGAGGTGTGGGGGGTGACAAGATTCACCAGGCCAGAGGTATGGGGGGATGACAAGATTCACCAGAGACAGAGTAGGAAGCAGAACAGGCAGATGGACTGAACTACACTGCTGAGGGGAGCAGCGGGCAAGTCAGGAGACGTCTGCTGCAACATGTGGGTTACCTCCCTGGCCAGAGGCAGGGATTGAACTTGTGGTGCAGACTGCGGTTTGCTTCATAGTGCCTTGCTTAACCAATGCGCCATCAGGGAGGCCCCCCAAAAGCATTTAGGTTGATTCTATGACTTGGCTATTGTTAATGTTGCTATGAACATGATGGTATATACATGTTTTTGTATTAGTGTTTTTGTATTAGTGTATACATGTTTTTGTATACACATGTTTTCTATACATATGTTTTGTATACATGTACAGTGTATACATGTTTTTGTATTAGGTGTTTTTGGGTAAACACCTAGAAGTATCACAGGATTATATGGTATTTCCTTTTATCTTTTAAAGAAATCTCTATGCTGTTTTCATAGAGGCTGCATCAGTTTACATTCCCACCAACAGTGCATGAATATTCCTTTTTCTCCACACCAGAGTCAACACCAGCTGTTTCCAATCTTTTTCAAATGAGCCATTCTCATAGGTGGGGAGAGATACTTCCCAATTGTTTTTTTTGTTGTTGTTGTTGTTCTTTCATATACTTTCTTTCCTCTAAGAGTTGAGTTTAAAATTAACTTATTACCTTTTCTAGAATAGGTAATATAACTAAATTATAAAGTATATGTGAAAACATATTTTGAATAATCTCTTAATCCTTTCTCCTGTGAGATTCTCTTAAGCAGATAACCACTGCCATTATACTTTTTTTCATTCATCATGTGTTTCTTTGCTAGTATATACTAGCAAAAAATTATTTTAAATACCTGTCCCCATCTTATTTACATGAGAAGTTGCCTGTTATCTATACTACTCAATATCTTTCTTTTTAAATTAAAGATTTTAAGAGATTTTTCCATATCAACATACAGAGTGCAATCATTCCCTCACTTCTATACTTTTTTGTACAGCTGCATAGTATTCTAGTGACTGGAGAGACAATATCTTAAAAACAAGTTTCCTAATATTAACATTTCAGTTTTTTTTTGTATTATAAGCTTAGGTGCAATTAATGAATTTATGTGGAAATATGCCTGATAATATAAATTCTAAGAAACAGAATTGCTATGTCAAGTGATTTATGCATTTGCAATTTTAAGTGCTAAAGACAAATTGCTTACTATAGGAGATGTACTTATTTACATTCCCACAAGCAATTATCAAAGTCCATGTGACCTCATACCCTCTCCAATAAAGTACGTTGCCAAACCATTGGATTATTGCCAATAGGTAAAGATGGTATTCAGTGTGACTTTGTGTTTTTCTCATTATATTAGAGTTGTATTTCATATGTTTAAGAGCTATTGTCATTTCTTTTTCTCTAAATTTTTTATATTTTTTGCCATTATTTTTTCTACTAGGTTGCTGTTTTTTTACTTCTCCCTCCCTGTCCCCCAGGATCTATTTATATATATTAGGATGATTAGTCTTTGTCTGTGACTAGTTGCAAATATGTTTTGTCTCACTATAGCTATTGTAATGCAGAAACTTTGGGATTTTATATAATTGAATTATTAATTTTATTTTATGATTATTAGGTTTTGAGTCATAGCTACAAAGAACTTTTCCATTCTTAAAACAAAAAGTCCAAATTAAATTTTTGATTTGTTAGGGTCAAAAGTGCAAGGTATCAATGCAATACAAAAAAAAAATCAGTTGACTTGCTAGTTATCCAAGTGATTTTAATTGAGTAATCTACCTTGTTCACTCATTGAAGGTACAGACATTATTACATTCCAAAACATGTACTTATTTCTATGGTTGGTCTTTCTTTTGCTCCATCTATCAGTTAGTATATTCATAATCACTTCCATACTGTTTTAATGAATGTGGTTTTTAATAATGTTTTGATACTTAGTGTTGTTTTCTTCTGGCTCTCTTACTGTGTTTTTTTACTTCAAGCTTTCTAACCAAGTCTTATTTTTATTAACATTTGGCCTTTAGGATAAATTTTCTCTTTTTATAAGTAAGTAGTAAGTAAATGCTGAACTTGGTTTTTTATTGAGGTCACACTGAGCCTGTAAGTTAATTTGAGACTTGGTACCTTTATGATATTGAGTCTTGGTCTCTAAGAACATGGTATGTTTGTCTTAGAGACAAAACCTTCTTTTGTGTCATGTATATTTCCTAATTTTCTACACAAAAGTATTGTTCTTGAAATGGTTTTTTTTCCACCCAGTATATTCCATTACATTTTTATATAATAAAACTCCTCATCTCCACATAATTTTTTACCCTCTCTTTATTAAATTATTTTAATTTTAAAGTCAGTTTTTAGTTTACTGCTTTGGACATGTGTGAATGATTGTATATTTTACAAATCTAGCCTCCCATCAATCCTAATCATGCATATTTTTCTTGTAATATAATGTTGATAATTCCTTGTCAAAGATAGAGTTCTATGTTCCCTCATCTTGAATCTGGGCAAGTCTCTGACTACTGAAGAAATGACATCTGCAGATAAGTCATAGAAAGCCACATACCTGTCACCAGACCTGCTGGCACCCAGCTACCACACTGTGACAAATCCCAGGGCCATAGAAAAAGACCAATGATTGTTGGCCACAGACTCAGCTGAGGTCTCAGTCAACAGCCAGCAGCAATCCTTGACCACGTCGGTGAGCAAACCTTCAGGAGCCTTAACCTCCAGGCTTCACGCGACCCCAGCAGAAACTGAGTGGCACATAGATGAGCTCACTGTACCAAGTTCTGCTCAAGTTGCAAACTTATTACCAAAATAAGTGCTGTTCTTTTCAGCCATTAAGCTCTGAAGTGATTTGTTGGCAGTAATAAATACATAACTGGAGTAAGTGCTTTTGTAAGGGTAGGTAAGGTGTTTAAAATCATGTCATCTGCAAATAGTGATAGTTTTATCTGCTTCACTTTAATTTTTATTGCCTAATTAATTTTTCTCTAGTTGCAGTGTCGAGATAAGAACAACACCCTCAATATGATATATATTGACAATAAAATCTAACAAGTCATGATGAGTGCTGCACTTTATTCTGAGTGGTAAAGTACACAAGATGAAACCTTTCAATTTCACTTTAGAAGGCACACTTAGAAGGACATGTCTCACTCACATCCAGGCAGCTCTAGAATCTTCAGAGAAATAGAAGGTCCCTGAAATATTTTGAGGATGGCAGTAAGATCACATTATCTTGCACACGTGTATCTTGCCACCGTATCTATGATATTTGCTACATCCTGCTCACTAGTCCCTCCGTCTATGTATAACTGTAGTAGAAGCATGATGCTTTGTGGGATGATGAGAAAATCAAGGTCACTGGAGACTAAATTATAATGTAGAGACAGAATGGAATAGTTTTGAGAGAAGAGAGCGGTTAAGGCATGCTGCTGTCTTTGCAAGGTAAAAGAACATTTTAATAGCTTCGTATTACATAGCAGGTATTGTATTGATTCATTCCTGTAAAAAATGAGACCTCTGCTGGAAGAACTGTTGCAAGTAGTCACCACCTAAGTAAGTTTGCAGTAATTTATCATCATTCTCTAAAATCCATCCATATTTTCCACACAAACTGAATTAGTTTGCTAAGTTCACCATTCCATAGTCCTAGTGGCTAGATGGCTTAATCAACTTACTTTCTCATAGTTCTGGAGCACAGAGGTCCAACACCCAAGTGTCAGCAGTTTAATTTGCTCAGGCTTCTCTTCCTGACATACTGATGGCTGCCTTCGTGCTGTGTGCTCACGTCTTTCCCTGTGCCCTTGCTTAGCCCTGGGGTGTCTGTGCATTCAGCTTTCTCCATCTTAGAAGAACACCAGTCAGGCTGGATTAGGTTCCATCTTAATGGTTTTTTTTAACTTGACCACCCCTTTTAAGGACCTGTTTCCAAATATAGTCCCATTCTGATGTACTGTGTATTTGGGTTTCAGTGTCTGAATTCTGGGAGATGTAACTCACACTGCAGCCCATAACACAGTTTGAACAGATAAGTTAAATGTAGTCTTGAGGAGAGGCAGCAACTCTGGAGACTTCAAGTCTTTGACGGCATCACTAATTGCAACAGCTATTCCAAAGCTGTGCAAATTCTCTTCTCTATGTGTTCTGCTGGCTACATAATAGTCAATTCCATGAACTAGAGAGCCAGGTAATGATTCTGATGGCTATATTCTATAATTATCTTAACATGTCTTCAGAAATTGGGTGTGTGAATGTTGGGTGGATTCACCAGGAGGAAATTGGGCCAGATTTGCAATTTGTTGCAGATTAAAATAACAGCCCTTGTTTTTTGTTATCTAAATTTTTCAGGTGTACTTTGATTATATTCTTTTCACTCTTCTATAATTGCTTCATTTTGTGTATTTGTAATATATAGCATATATATAACATGAAGTGGGATTTTCCTTTGTGATCTAATCTGAAAATCTTTTTTTTTTCCAATATGTGAGCCAAACCCATTTATATTTATTGACACAACAGGTAATGTTTGGCTCGAGTTCTTTCATAATACTATGAAATACTATGTGTTGTCTTTTTGACAGTCATAGTAATTAACCAAAATTTTCTTTCAGGTTGAAAATTTTAATAACTTAGTGTGCTAAATATTGGATATCTATACTGTAAATTATACATGCATTTATCATTAAAGTATATCTTTCTGAATTTTCTATAAAATAATCAATAGCATCCTGGAAATATTTCTCTACTCTAGATGGGTATTGGGACTTTGGAAGTTGCCAATGGGAATAATCAGACTCACTTAGGAAGTGGCTATAAGCAAGGAAAGAAAGAGACATAAGAGAGGCAGATAGACATAAAAAAGACATAAAAGACATAAAAGAGAGACCAAGATACAGAGATAGAGATTTGTTTTTAGTGTTTCTTAAACTGTATTACAATGAAAATGCACTACAATTTTTGGAGTGAATGGTCCTACATTGTTGAGCTCTCTTGGCATGGACAATTAACATCCATATTTATATTACATGATTTTTTTGATTTATATGTTTTACATTCTATTTTAAAAATAATTATGATGAAAGATTTTATAAATTAGCATTTCCCCCGCCCTAATATTATTATTCTTTTTCGGATTTATCAAAAAAATGCACATTTTTTAAAACCAGAAACGTGTAAGAACTAGGTTCAATTAAACCCATTTTGGACCAGTAATAGGAACAAAACAAGGAAGATGTCAATGTAGTTAGGGTTTTGAGATGTACCATGCAGACGTCAGATTAGATTGGTTGGTTTTTATTAAAATTATAGTTTGCATTTAGGAAAACATTCACAAGATTAAATCATGAGATCCGAATAGACTTCGTTTTGACTCCATGGATGTAATTATTACTAACATTGCCTGTTCAAGGCAAACTGTGACATTCTAGCAATCTGGAACATTCATGGTTCCTCTCGGTTTACCTTATGGCCAGATTCACTATTCCAGCTACTTGTAGGGCCTAGATACACCAGTGTCTTGTTCTACACTTGCCCTTTGCTTTTCACCAAGCAAATAAGAAGTGCAATAGAATTTTATTCTTCCTTGATTAAATGGCATTACAACTGTAAGAATTAAAACCCAATAATCAATCTTAGTTAAAAACTAGAAAATAGAAAAAAAGAAAACTCGATGTTATCACAAATAATGAATTTGGAAATAATTCTTTAAAACACAGTGAAGGCAAGTAATTTTGGAAACACCTACATTCTATTATATATATATTTCTTTATAAAAGGTGTCCTCCCCTGGGGCAGGGGGTTGAGGTTACTTCACTGCATTGTTTGAAGCTTCCCCTCCTGTGTTGCCAGTGCCCAGGTGAAAATGAATCCTCAAGGGAGTCTCGGTCAAGCTCTTCCACTTGGATTTAGTTCTCATTCCAATTTAGGCTTCTCCTTCTCTTCTTCCATACCTAGAAATACAGGCAAAGAACCTTATTTTAACAACAGATTAAACTACAACAGCTTTGACAGAGCTCTCATCTCCCCACACTCTTCTCCATTCAGCTTGTGGTACCCACAGCTTCTCTGCTAGCTAAGAAGAAAAGACATGTATGACTTTTTCCAGAAGCGCCTCAGTGACCTCTTTCCCTGTCCTTCCCTCCAAATCAGGACAAGGCATTCTCTGGGACACACCCTGGTCTTATGGCTTCTGGCAGTGAAGGATGCAAGTTGGTTCCTGACCTGCTGAGTTTGCACAGGAACCCCGTCCAGACTGCTTTGTAAGCAGCTTCCAGCCATAGCGGGTGGGCAGCTGGAGAGTTTCAAACAAACAAGCCTCCTTTCCTTTTATCTTACTGCCATCCCTTTCCAAGGCAAGGATTTTGAAGTCGTTTTTTTTTTTTTTCTTTTTCTTTTTTGGTAGAGCAGAAAAAGAGGGATTTATTAAAATATCCTACAAGAGAGCAGGGAGATGCTGTGCTTTTTTTTTTTTTTTTTAAAGCTTAGAGCTGTTTATTTACACGCCTTGCATACTTAACCCCAAGCTCTCCTCTATTCGAGCCAGTTCTGATGGAACTGCTTTCTGCTTGACAGACTTGACTCAAGACCTTTGCTTTCAGTGAATAGTTCATGATGTTTCATTCTCTTGGAGATGAAAGTGTTCAAGTGATTCTCATGCATTAAGTTTAAATCTGGTAAATGCTCCCTACGTCTTTTTTTCCTTTTGTTTTCAACTACACTTTTTTGTTCTAATACCAAATTCTTGGGAGACGTTTTGCTAGCGCAGAAGAACCTAATATTGCTTTGTAGGTTTTGTTGGTATCTTTTTGTAAGTTGAAGTTCCCTGAGCACAGAGCGCAGACTTGTTTTATTCCTGATTATACCCTAGCACTGAACACAGCATGTATGTTACAGTGAAATTCATAAACCATGAGCAAAGAGAAGGCTCAGAGGCTGGTCTAATGGAACGGCATAAGAACAAAATATGAAACTCCTTAGTATATATACACAATTATAACCCAGAGGATCTTACAAAGAACAAACTCCAGAGTCCTCTCCTCCCACCTCAGCACCGCCCCCCAGTATGTGCTTTGGGGGGTACAGGGACGTGGCTTGGAATGGGGTTAGTTGCTCTGAACAGGTGTCCTTATACAGTCTTTTAGGTTTGGTTTTCCTGAGTAAGGAACTGGCAAGAACCTGTAACACTTTTTCCAAAGTACTTCTCAGAAATCCCATTAAAGAAAACTTCAAACTGAGAAGTTAAGGACATCTGAAGAATGGAGTTGGGGCGGAAAAGCAGGAGATGCCTCCACTGTTGGGTAACCAAGGCGAAGGTAGAAACACAACACCAGGTCCCTTCAAACAGCGCACGTGTCTGTGCCCGTGAGAGTTCATTTTAAAGTGTTTCCTCCTCGGCGTTCTCCTGCAAATGGTTGACTTGGCAATAAGAATGGAATCTTCAGAAGCGGGGGTGGAGAACTGGGGGTGTTCATTGACCCAAACAGGGAAAATGGCTCCCCACCTATTTTACTTTGGCAGCTTTGAGGTAGAGGGAAAAAATTAAGCAGCTGTAAATAATATTTGGGAGAATCGATGGCTTAATTTCAGCACAAAGAGCACAAAGAAACTTGTCACAAAGCTGAGACAGATTGTGTTTGCTGAAGAGACATGGTCACGTGATTCCCCTAGGCTGGGAGAGGGGCCCAATCCCAGAGGAGGACGGTGTTGGGACTCTGCAGTCTGGGTGGGCTGAGTGGGCCTCCGCGGATAGGGGCTTGGGGCAGAGACCAGTGGAGATTTCTGTCCTATAGGGCTGGTTCCTGTGGCCCATCCTTCCTCCTCTTCTGCTGCTTTCTCTGCTGTCACCCCAACCTTATGCTTTGGGCACTTTCATCTCTGCTCCTATAAAGTTTAGTAAGACTGGCCCCTTCGTCAGTCACACTGGAATTGGAAGAGATTCTTAGCTTGAGAAATATTTCTGCTGTGGTAGGTTGAATTGGTTCCCCTCCTCCTCTGCCCCCAGTTCTCATGCTCAAGTCCTGACCCCTCAGGATCTCAGAATGAAAGAAAAGGTAGGGCTGGTCAACCATCTGAAGCAATTAGGCATTCGACTTCTGGATCCAATGAACCATTTCTGGAGAAGTCAGGAAAGACCCATAGGGGACACTATTTTCTGATGATTTGAAACCCCCATGAACTGTATGGGAAGCCAGTAAGATTTTTGAGAATTTTATACAAGCGGAAAAACACTGCCAGCCTGGTTGGAAAGAGACAGAGACAGGATGAAATTAAGAAATTGCGACTGAAGGCTGTTCTGGACCTGATCCTCCTTGGTTCCAGGGGAAGAGCTGCCACTCAGGGCGGAGAGGGTGGGTCACATCCTCTAGTGAGGCTTGAGGATAGCGCCTCTGGCCAGAGAGGAGTATCCTCAAGCTTTAAAATCAAGTGGAATCTTCCCTGCTCGCTCTCAAACTGGTCTGGGAACTCATCCCATCTCTCCCTCTCTTGGAAAGGGGATAGCCAGTCTGTGCCTGTCCAACATTGTGTTCTGAAAGCAAATCACTTTCTGTCTGGTTTCACAGGTTCACAACTGGGGAGCAATTTTGCTTCCGGATGAATCATAGCCCAGTCTTACCCATTGCTCATTTAGATGACATTTAGGACTTAGGTGTTGATGCTGGAAAGACTTTGGGGACTGTTGGGGATATATTTTGTATGCATGAAAGGTGTGACATTGGGGAGCAGAGGGCTGAGTTGTGTCTCCCTAAAATCCATATGTTGAAGTCCTAACACCCAATATTTCAGAATACACTGAGTGAAGAAAGAATCTTTCACAAGTGAAAATGAAGTCTTCAAGGTAGGTCCTTATCACATATGACTTGCGTCTTTATAAAAACGGGGAATTTGGAGACAGCCTCACATCCAGGGAGAACACCAGGTGAGCATAAAAACAGGCATTGGCAAGCCAAGCAGAGAAGACTAGAACATATCCCCCTCTCTCAGCCCTTGGAAATAGCCAGTTAACCAATCTGAAGAATTTCTGATCTGCAGAATTGTGAGCCAGTACATTTCTAAGGTACCGTTTGTGTACCTTACTGTGCCAGTTCTACCAAAGCAATGCAAGCCCACAGAGCCTACTTGAGTTACTGGCTCAAAAAAATCCAAAAATAATAAACCTCAATTAATATAATTAAAAAAAAGAACAAATGATTCACTATTACTTTAGCTCTTATGGCTAAAGGGAGGACTTTATGGTCTTTGTGGTCATAGTTCATATCAGGCTGGTTCTATTTTGTTACTTTATAAGTGAGGGCCACAGTTCTGATGGAAATTCCTGAGCCTTCTAGTATCTGGTTTCCAAATGCGACATTCTAATGATTCACTAGACATGACACTGGGCTGAACCTCACTCAGAAGACATTGGCCCTTCAACCACTTGTTCTGGTTGGTCACTTAAGATTTCTGGACCTCAGCTGCCTCTTAGTAAAAGGAAGGGGTCAGGCAAGACGATGTCTGGCAAATGTTTCCGTGCTAAGAGTCAATAGTAATTGTGATTTTTCCTTTAAGTTGAAGCCAAAATAACATAACCAAGTAGAAGTGGGACCATTAAAAATCATTATATATACAAGGAAGGGGACCCAAATAGGGTATTCCTGCTTCTTGGGGGATTTTGTTTGGGGTATAGTAAATGTAATCGGGACAGTAATACTGTATATAACTGTATTCAATTCTAACATAGCCCCACCATCCCCATGCTTTTAATCAGCAGTTTCACACTTAAATACCACTCACCCAGGCAGTTAATATAACCCAACAAAGTGGCCAGGTGGGATCTAGGTGAAATTAGGGCACCATCTAAACAGAAATCTATTGCTCAATTCCAGCTCATGGTCTCCAGACATGAACAGTGGGCTCCGCGTTGCTAGATCTTAAATATTTGATAAGCTGAAAGATTGGATTACGTGAAATCTCACAATTTAAAAATGTTGGGTCAATAACAATAATCCCACTAAGTAGGCTTAACAAAACTCTTTTTGGCAAGTAAAATCTAGAAGAAGCCATCAGTTTTTGATCCCTTTCATAAATGGAAAGAGACCCACTTGATACAGATCTCTGCTGCTATGCAGCTAATATGGTCCCCATGTGAGCCAAATTATATGTGATTTCTAATACCTGAATCAGGTACACAATATTGATCTGGCTCAACTCACTAAGAGAATGGCACAAGTTAAATTGAGTAGGTAATTAAAAAAACCCTTAGTTTCACTCTTCATTTTCAATCAAAGCTACTTAAAAGTAGTACTCTATGAATCCAGATTGGACTTTCTCTCTCTTGGCTTTCAGGCCATTCTTGTAGAAGTAATGTAACAATGGCTAGTAACTGCAGAATCAAGTCGAGGGAAGCAGTCACAAGTATTGCCTGAGTAACATATACTGGACACATTAGCTTACATTTAAACATGGCTTTTCTTCCAAGAAGTTGAGACAAGGTTACATTTTGTTTTTGAAATATTTTTACAAGTAAAGTAAATACTTTTATAAGTTAACTCACCAAGAAAGATGACTAGTATACAAAAGAAATGAACATTATTCAGAGATAAATTTCTGGTTCCCCCAAGCTATGGCCTGAGCCAAAATAAAAATTCTAACCCTTTTACAATAGGCCACTTATTAAAATAAAGCCATGTGCTGAAAGAAGAAACCCTGAAGTTCCTCTGGGCCATCTAACATTGGTCAATATCTTGACACATGCAGACTTAGAAGACCCATAGACAAAAAGTCTGCTTCAGTAACCAAGCAAAGACTGTTTAATTTGTCTGGTTAGATTCTGAAATAGGCTGCACAATGTTGATCTACCTTAACTCACTAAGAGAATGGCATAGATTCTGGTGGTGAACACGAGGTGTGTGTTCACATTTTGTGGATCAAAAAGCATTTGCAGGTGATGTGTGCCAAGCTGTGATGGTGAGGGCCGAGGTGCCCAGGGCTCTGAGAGCACCCCGCTATCTTCCCTTGTGTTTTCATGCAGGACTCAAATCACTACGTATCTGTGCTGTGGCTCGCATCTTTATGTAATCTTACAAACACCTTTGACAGGTTTACACAGGTTGGATAAGATTATGTGTCTTGCAAAGATGGAGGCTCTGCCACAAATAGAAAGAAAAGAGAAATCAAACCATAAATTAAAAGAGTTTTTGCAGTAATGAAATGTTACTCTTTTACTACCTGCACCTCTTGAGAGCTTGTTTGGAGGTTCTAGCAGGGGAGCGCGGCTACTTGTATACCCTCGACCGAAGACCGGTCCGTCTCTATTCGGGGAGGGCCGTCCTCTTCGAGGCTCGCGCAGCTTCGGAGGGACGCACTGGAGCGGTGAGGGAGGAAGGGGACACCCGCCTAGCCAGCCAGATCAGCCGAACCAGCCCTGGCGATCAGTGGGGTGACAGATGTCGCAGCCAGACTGCCCTCACATCCTACCTGCACCTCTTAGTCACCTTTCACCCTTGACCATGACGGTTGGTGGCGAATAAATAGACATTCCATGAGGCATAGGATCCAAGCAGAATGGGGACGAGATCTTACTAAGGTGACCACAAAAAGGGTGACATGAAAATGGAGATCTTGGTGACTATTGATGAGACTGGTTTCAATCATCTATTTCATTTAACTACATCAGCATTTTGTTAATCAGAGTGAAGTTTCTAAATGTTTTCCCTGTTCACACATTATCTTTCCCTATAAAATTTTAGACATGTTTCTTTTTTCTTAGATTTGGATAATGTTTTGCTGGTTAATAAGACAAAGTGAGTGATAAACCTTTCAAGTAACTGCCAGCTGCTCTTAAATTAATATTGTGGTTATAAAAATAAAACTCTTTATAATGATCCTGTGCTACAGTGGAATTTTCCTTCAGTCTCTGCACTCACTCTTTTAGGAAGCAATTCTCTCGCTTTATGCTCCCCTCACCAATACTTACTTATTTGTGTATCCCAGATATAGTTGTTCAGAACTTCTCCCAGCAAGTACAAAAAGTTCATTAAGATGGTTGTAAATACAAAGAAGATGATTCTAGCTCCCGAGCCAATGTGTTCCAGGAAAGGGTACACCCACATCCCAGTTACATGATGCACCCAGCACACCCTGAAACAGAATGGAAAAGGAAAAAGAAGTTACTCTCATGTCAGATTTCAAAGCTGTTGATGTTACAGTTAGAGACTCCCCCCAGCCCAATCATTCTTCTGCAATTCCAGTCACTGGTTTGATTTCGTTGCTTTGGAGCTACCAGAAACTTTGTTTGATTTTCTTTTTTCATTCTGAAAAAATTTCATTTGTTCAATTCATTTGCTAACAATCAAATTCACAATTTTCAATCTGAATGGTAAGCAAGGTATTAATAAAATCAACAAAATATACTTTTGTTAGTGTGATGTTAAAAAAACATGACTGGTTACATTGGAGCATTTACTATAAATATGTGCAGCATCTAAACTCTAAATATATTTTCAAAAATCAATTCTCAAATGGTAATTGTGTAAGAAAGTGGTAGCTAAGACTCACAGAAGTTTGCAAGTATGGTACAAGGTTCCAGTGCCCTCCTCGCTTAACTTTCCTCCATGTTAACATCTTGCACAGCTGTGTTATAATGACGACAATGACATTAACTTTGGTATTATACTAATAACCAAACTACAGATTTTATTCAAGTGTCTCCAGTTTTCCCATTCATGAATCCCGCTCAGGAGCCCAGGTTGAATTTAACGGTGATGTCTCCTTAGTCTCTTCTCATCTAGTTCCTCAGTCTCTGTCTTTCTTGACACTTGGAGGTTCTTGTCAGGTATTTGAAACTATTGTTTTTTTTAAAGATTTATTTATTTATGCATACAAGAGCTGGGGTACAGGCAAGAGTCCAGGGAGGTGAGAGGATTCACCAGAGACAGAGTGGGGAGCAGAACAGGCAGACTGACCGAAACATACTACCGAGGGCAGCAACATGAGAGGCAGCAGAGGTCTGCTATGCCATGTGGGTCCCCTCTCTGGCCGGCGGCAGGGATCGAACGCATGCTGCAGTGGCTGTAGTTTGCCTCACAGTATGTTGCTCAACCCACTGCGCCACCAGGCAGGCTCTGAAACTATTTTTCCAAATACTTTTATATAATCTTCTTAGTTGTTTCTTTATATAATGGAGCCCAATAGCATTAGGCAACTACACTAAGTTTGATGTAAATAGCATCAAACTTAGGTGTGCATCTGCCAGGAGTCTTGCCCTACCGCCAACCAACTAGCTATCGATGTTTTTCCATACACAGACATCTTGTGACCTTGCTGGTACCAGGCTTCCTACATCCTGATCTTTGGATCTCCTATTTTTAATTCTATTTTTTATCCATACTTACTTGTAATTATTTTATTTTTGTTCTGGAGATATTTTAGTTTCACTGGGAATAGTAGTACCTTTGAGTTCCACTGTCTTCAAGAGTTTAGCTTAGAATATTTGTTCCATTGGTTTTGTCCTGATGTAGCTGCTAAGAGCTTTTTCCCAAAGCATGCTTGGATTCATGACTTTATTTACTGTTGTTAATTTTGAAGACTAAGTAAAATTCAAATCATTTTACTGCATTTGGAATACAGTTTATTAAGATTTATTTATTTTTTTATTTATGCATAAAAGAACTGGGATGTAGGCCAGAGGTGTGGGTGTCTGTGCTTGTGTGTGTGTGTGTGTGTGTGTGTGAAAGTGGGAGAGAGACAGACAGAGACAGAGACAGAAGATTCACCAGAGACAGAGCAGGGAGCAGAACAAGTCTGTTGCACCACATGGGTCAGCTCCCTGGCCGGGGACTGAACTCATGCTGCAGTGGCTGGTGATAGCTGATAGCCTGATAGTGCTGAGACTTAATCCCTTATGTCACCAGGAGGCCCAAAGGACTGTTTTTTACAGTTTGGTTTTTGGGGGTAACTTTCCTTATCATCCATGGCTTCATTCCTCCTTAAATATATGTAAGTATATATTGCCTATGTATGTATTTTTCATCTGAGGCAAGCAACCTGAGGATCTTTACCATAACGTCTGCATACTCAATAAAAGCAATATCATTTCCCCTCACAGAAGTGAAAATTAATTCTGGTAGGCCGGTAAGGAAATCTTATTCATTTGCATAAATAGATATGTGTATATGTAAAAATATAACATAAACAGGTATGTAACTATGATATTAAAATTTTATGGACCAAACAATTCTACACCTGGGAACATATTCAAAAGAATTGAAAGCAGGCACATGAACAGATATTTGTGCACTAATGTTCATGGCAATGTTATTCACAACTGCCAAAAGGTAGAAAAACCCAAGTGTCTGTCAACAGATGATGGATGAACAAATGTTGTTTATACATACAATGGAATATTTTTCAGTCATAAAGAGAAATGAAATTTGATATATGCTACAACATGATAGACCTTGAAAACATTATGCTAAGTGAAATAAACCACACACAGAAGGTCAAATATTGTATAATTCCACTTATATGAGATACTAGAATAGGCAAATTTATAGACAGAAAATATAATAGAAGTTATCTGGCTTGGGGAGAGGGGGTAGGGAATTTATATCATAATAAAGAGTTCATTTTGAGGATAATGAAATATTTTGGATATATTTAGTAGTAATGGTTATAGAACACTGTGAGTGTATTTAATGATACTTAAAAATGGATAAACAATAAAATTATTTCATATATATTTTACTCCAATAAAAAGTTTTCATGGAGTGGAGATCAGTGTAAAAAGGAAAAAAAAAAAACACCTGAAAAGTTCTGAGATAGTGATCTGGTTTTCTTTCTTTTCCTATGAATGCCCAACACCATTTGATGAAGATATTTCCCTTTTTCATTGTATACTTCTGGCTCCTTTGTTATAAATTAATTGTCCAGACAAGTGTGGGTTTATCTTTGAGGTTTCAATTCTATTCCATTGGTCTGTGTATGTATCTTTATCCCAATACCATACTGTTTTGATTTCTATACCTTTGTAGTCACACCACACACACACATATTCACTCAAAATGAATTAAAGATTTGTAAGACCTGAAACTATAAAATACATAGAAGAAAGCACAGGCAAAACATTCTGAGACATTGGCTTCAGAGGTGACTTTGGGGACTTGATTTCAACAGCAGGGCAACAAAAGCAAAATTAAACAAATGGAAGGGCATTAAGTAAAAAGGCTTTTGTACAGTGAGAGAACCTATCATTAAAACACCCTACCAAATGGAGACGACATTTGCTCATCATATACCTGATAAAGGGATAATATCCGAGACCTACAAAGAACTAATACAATGAACAACAACAACAAATAACACAAACAATACACACAGAAGAACTAAACAGCAACTTCTCCAAAGAAGACATACAGACCGTCAACAGGGTACATTAAAAAATGCTCATTACTTATCCTCAGGGAAATGCAAATCAAACAACAATCACCTCACACATGAGAGAATGGCTCATCTATAAAAACCAGAACAAGTGTTAGTTTGAGTATGGAGGGAAAAGGAACCATTGTGCGCTGTTGGTGGGAATTTAGATTGGTTCAGCCTTTATGGATAACAGTTTCTCAAAATACTAAAAAAATAGATCTACCATACAATCCAGCACATTACTACTAGGTATCTACCTGAAGAAGGCAAAACACTGATTTGAAATATACACCCCTATGTTCACTGCAGCACTATTTTTATTTTATATTTTTTAATATAAATTTTTTAAATTAACATATATTTGACATCAGTAATGAACATCATTGTTCATTTTTATATAATGTTTGCTTCCTCTTAGGTGTAGTCCCTGTAAAGGTCCCACCACCAACTCACCCGAGCACCATCACCATAGTACCTTCTGCTCTTCCCTCTCCTGTTTTGATCCCTCCTCCTCACCCTCCCCTGCAGAATCTCTGATTTATAGTTGTCTGTTATTTTGTTTATTTACTTATTATTATTGTATCCTTAATCCCTATTTGGGGCCCTATATTCCTTCTTTAAGCGAAACCATCCAATATTTTTTCTTTTTCCTTCTGATGTATTTGGTTGGGCGTAATCCCTTCTGTCTCTATCTAAGATGCTGCAAACGGCATGAGTTTATCTTTTTTGGTTGTTGAATAGTATTCCATTGAGTATATACCACATTTACTTGATCCAGTTATCTGTTTTGGGCATTGGGTTGTTTCCATATCTTACCTGTTGTTAACACTGTCATTGCAGCAATAGCCAACTTAGGAAAAAGTCTAAGTGCGCAATTGCACATGACTGGGTTAAGATTTGAGATATATACACAATGGAGTACTACTCAGCTCTACTAGGAGATAAACTCTTGTCACATGCAGCAACATGGATGTACTAGATGGGATTATATTAAGTGGAAAGAAGTCAAAAGGAGAAAGATAAATACCAGATGATTTCACTAATATGTGGAATATAAAGAAACAAAGCAGAGGAACAGGTTAAAGTAAACCAATACTAATCCTGGAAATCTGACTGTAGAATTGCAGCTAGCAGAGAGGAAAGGTAGGGGATGAGAGCAATGGGGGGTTTTGGGAGGCCTGATAGACCCTGTGGATGATTACGGGGGATTTGGTGGTGGGTGTGGTAACCTACTTCTGAAGAGGTGTGAACCTCTGAATCACTTACAGTGTTGTAAACCAACATTACCTCAATAAAAACAATACAATTTTTTTAAAAATTGTAAAAAATATGTTACAAGATTTAAAAAAAATCTTTAAAAAAATCTGAAAAGATTTCTTGATGGGGGGGGGCAATAATGAAAGACCGAGAAATACTGCCTTAGATGGAAGAGGTCATTATTAGATCTATCCAGTTCAGCTTGAATATCATCCAAACAATGCCAAGATAGCCAAGATTTGAAAACAAAAAGACTAAAGCATTTGTGAGAATAAGCTGAACTCAAATTGATGGAACTTCCTTATGGGATTTTGATACAGCATAATCTGTTTGTCCATAAATTAGAGGCAGTTTTATCTTCCCAATCTTGTCCAAACTAGCCTAAGTGTGCTCAGCCAGGGCTTATTAATTTCCATTGAGATAATATACAATATCCCAAAAATGTAATACCATAAAGTTGTAATTGATTTTGCAAATCAACTTATAAAATTATAATCTGACTCATCATAAAACTGTTTCCTCAATCAGTCAAATTAGGAGTAATTCAAATTATGAATGCTAATGACAGTTTTTATACCTGTGCCCAGCATTCTATTTCCTCCTGGCAGAACACAACTCTCATTCGCAGCTTTTGGTAACGTCTCTGATGCCAGATTTCTGCTTTTTAAGTTGTTTGAAAAGTACTTTTGGGTTATATAGAATCATCTTATAATACTGAAGAGATATAAAAACCATAACCATATCCTATTTATTTGCAATGACTCTTAAATATCTATCTCTAGCCTTGACCTCTCCCGGAATCTAGAATTCCATATCCAATTGGCTACTGCACAGTATCCCATGGAAATGCATTTAAAACCTAACACTTCTTTTTTTTTATTAATATAAATTTTTTTAATTTACATATATTTGACATCAATTGTAATCCCCATGTATTCCCCATTATCATATCACCAGTGCACCATCACCTCAGTCCCCCGTGCTCCCATCTGCCCTCAACCCTCCCCCTCCCCTCCCCACCAAGTGTCCCTAGTCTGTCCTTGTCTCCTCATTTTTGGTTTTTGTGTCTTTATTGCTGTTATTGTTATTATTATTGTTTTTATTCCTTTCCTTGATCCTTATTTGGTTCCCTTATGTTCGTCCTAAGGGAGGAACCATCTGGTATTTTTCTTTTGCCTTCTGACTTACTTCGCTGAGCATAATCCCTTCCAGATCCATCCATAATCCTATGAATGAGTCTAGTTTTTCATTTCTGATTGTTGAGTAATATTCCATCGTGTATATGTACCACAGCTTCCCGATCCACTCATCTGTTTTGGGGCATTTAGGTTGTTTCTAGGTCTTACCTATTGTAAGGAGTGCTGTTATAAACATAGGGGTGCAGGTATTCTTTTGAATCAGTGTATTTGTGTCTTTTGGGTATATTCCTAGGAGTGGGATTGCTGGATCATGCCGAAGTTCCATTCTTAGTAGATTGAGGAACCGCCATACTGCTTTCCATAATGGTTGGACCAGCTTGCATTCCCACCAGCAGTGTAAGAGAGTTCCTTTTTCTCCACATCCTTGCCAACATTTGTTGTTGCTACATTTTTTGATATGTGCTATTCTCACTGGTGTGAGGTGGTATCTCATTGTGGTTTTGATTTGCCTTTCTCTGATGACAAGAGAAGTTGAGCATTTTTTCATATGCCTGTTGGCCATTTGTATGTCCTCTTTGGAGAACTGCCTTTTTAGCTCTTTTGCCCATTTTTTGACTGGGTTGTTTTCTTTGTTTCTGTTTAGTCTAGTTAGTTCTTTGTGGATCTGTGTGATAAGTCCCTTGTCAGTAATGTTGTGTGTAAAGATTTTCTCCCAGTTGGTGGGTTGTTGCTTTGTTTTGGTTAGTGTGTCCTTTGCTGTACATAAGCTTTTAAGTTTGATGTAGTCCCAGCTGTTTATCCTCTCCTTCACTATCTTTGCTTTAGGTGTTGTACCTCCAAAGATGTCCTTGATGTGTATGTCATGTAGGGTTTTGCCTACTTTTTCTAGATATTTTATGGTAAAACCTAACACTTCTATTATGGCCCATGTATGTAAGAGATGATACTATCCTTTTGGCATAGTATTCCGTGATGGACTAGCCCACTCCCTAATGGAGCGGGTTTCTTTTACTTAGGATATGGAAGCAGATGCTTAAATCAGCACCCCCCAAGAAGATTACAGGAGGCATTCTTACAATTCACATAAGATCCTTAAGATCTCTAGGACTCACTCTAGTATTTAGAATTTTTAAAAACTTCTGATCACTAAAAGAAATTATGTTAAGCTGATAACAGATGGGAAGTCTTTGTAAGCACTTTATTAAAAATAAAAATATGTTGAAAATATATGTATAGATGAGGAAATATACACATATTTTTCTATATGTACATTTATGAATTAAAAAGTATACCTGCTTTTTCAGATAATGATTTGAAAATTAGACTAAAATGCATATAAAATGGTGTCATCAGTTAATACTTATTTCAACTTGCAAGAAAAATAAATAAAGCTTAACATTTTTGGGATGTCATCATTATCTTTGACCTGTTGGGATGTCATCAGTATCTTTGACATTATCTTTGATACCTGCACATTTCTTGCCTTCCCCTGTAGTCCCCATCATAACTCTCTAATAGTAAAAATATATCTCCCACATCTTTTATTTCTCAAATCAGCCACTACTACATCACTGCAGCAGAAGCTTGGAGCATTCTTCACCATGCAAGTCTGATCCAGCCTAATGACTATGTTCTAGATATATCCACAATATCTACTATGTACCATTGCCACCTCTATCACCTGGGTTTGCTGTCATCACCTCTTACCAGAAACCCAATAGCTTCCTGTTTCTTTGCTTTCATGCACAACTTTTATGTAAAGAACAGATAATAACTATTTCCAGGCCACACAGTCTCTGTGACAACTCTGAATACTGCGTCTGTAGTCCCAAAGCAGTTATAGACAATATGCGAATGAGTGAGTATGCAGATGCTCTAAAAAAGTACTAGTGATACCAAAATTTTAATTTCATATGATTTTCACAGGTCATGAAATATTCATATTATTTTTATTTTTTCAATTATTTTAAAATATAAAAACCATTTTTATCTTGTGGACCATAAAACACAAACAAAAAACAAGTGGGCTGCATTTGGCCCATAGTCACACTTTGCTAAGCCTGCTTTAAGGCATCCTTTGTCTTTCCAGAGCACCTTCATGCACGGACAGCTGTAATCTAGTGTTCTGAGCCATCCCAGATACAGCATGTCATTCTCATTTCACTGAGAAATCAGAATTTAAATCTAAATCAGAATTTAGAGAGTGTAAATAAGAATTTGTCAGAACTGACAAAGGATAGCTACTCAGAATGGTACTTTAATATAATGTATAATATATAACCTCATTTACTCTGTGCAACTACCCTAAGAGGTATGATTATTCCCATCTCATAAATGAATAAATTGAGACTAAGTTACTTGTGTAAAATTGGGCAAAATGAAATAGGAAATGCACATCTTTATCTGCGTAGACTTGCTCCCCTCAACGAGGCATTGAATATTGCCTGCAAAAATGAAGTAAGGGCTTCCTTGCTTAAAAGTTTTCTTGACTTGGTAAGTCACAAAAGCATCTCAGGTATAGCAACTGTGATGTGGGGTTTAACCTGGACTGGTGTGAATGATGCCTGTATTTGTCCTAACAGGTTGTGTTTTTCACCATTTGTCTCCTTGATATAATCAGCACTCAATTTTTCTGCACAGAAATGACTCATGGTCTTGCTCATCTATTTGTGGAGAGCTCCCTGCTCTTGCTTGACTTTCAATTTCTCTCTCATTCCAAGGCCTTCTTGTGTTAGTGCCCAAATAGCTTAAGCTTAAGGTAATGGTGTCAATTTAATTTAACCTAAAAAACTGATAGCCACTGTGTGCATGTGTGCGTATGTGCATGTGGGTGCACGGAGGTATGACCCTATAAACATATGTGCAGATCATGACATTTCTGGGGTTGCCTATTTTAATAACTTAGCTCCAAATTCATTCACTTTCATATGCAATTTAAAAAATAACATTGATTAATGTCTCCTGTCTGAGAACTCTGCTAAACATGAAGGACAGGAGTATATGAGACAAAGGGGTTTCCTGTTCTTGTGCAGTCCAGTCTAATGAGGCCTGCAGACACTAGAGGAATACTTACAAGAATTAGGGGAAGGTAGGTATAAGGTGCACAGGGTCACTCCTTATTGTTTTGAGCCTTACACTTAACCATTGATCTTTCTCATGTGTATTCAAGTTGCCTTTGAACTAATGTTTTCATCCTGATAAGTATGCTCAAATACCTTTCATTAGAACACAACCATGTACATTCCATCAGCTTTATAAATATTACTTTATGTCTCTTTCTCTTCAAAGGCAAACTTCTCCAAAAAATGTTCTATAGTCACTGACTTCACGCCTACACTTTGTATACTTCGTACTCGTTCCGTGGTGCAAATAGTCTGTCTTCTTTTTTCTGACACCCCAGCAAGATGTACTGGTTCTTCTGACATCAGTTTCTCCTGGTTTTCCTCCTGCCTTTTGACTGCTTTTTTGTTTTCATCTCTAAGTCCATCTTTCACAACCCAACTATTACTTGTTGATTTTTTAAGGCTTAGGTTTTAAACTCACTTTTCGTATTCGGCATCCTCAATTGGTCAGCTCATTTGTGACCACTGTTTCATGTCCATTATGTCGACAGAGGTTTCACAATTTCATGTCCTCATCTGGATCTCTCCTTGGTTTTAGAGCAGTTTATCAAAGAGTCCTTTAAAAATCTCATTTTGCACATCTTAAGGAAATTTAAACTCAATATATCTGCAGCCAAGTCATTTTCTTTTCCTCCAAACATGGTTTTCCTCTGATATTCCTTATCTCTGCAAATGGTGCTACCATTCATTCATTTTGCAATGCATACTTAGGAGCATCTTAGCCATTTCCTTTTTCACTACACATATTCAATCTATTACCTTGTCTTCTCAAAGTTATCTCAAATATCTCTCCAATATGTTCTTTTTCACTAACTCCATTACTAGCATCTTAATTTGTGTTACAATCATCTCCATCTGGAGCACATAATAGTTCTAATTTATTTCCACATCTACTTTTGTCCCCTTCCAATTCATCCTCACAGCTGCCAGAGTGATCTTTCCAAACCAGAATTTAAACTTATTATATCCTTGCTTCAAACATGTCAGTGGTCTCTCATAATTTTTTTGTTT
Organism: Galemys pyrenaicus; assembly: GCA_019455555.1. Classification (NCBI taxonomy): domain Eukaryota; kingdom Metazoa; phylum Chordata; class Mammalia; order Eulipotyphla; family Talpidae; genus Galemys; species Galemys pyrenaicus. The sequence continues at coordinate 89,718 of JAGFMF010011861.1, forward strand.
TGTTAAAGACCCAAAATTTTAATGAAGTCCAGAATGTCCTTCCTAGAGTGACTTCTGCCTGCCTCATATCCTTGTTTCGTATCTTGCTCCTGTTATAACACTGGTTTTTATTTGGTTCCTTGATTTTACATATTCTTCTTGCCATGTGGATTTTCTTATGCTCCATTTTCTGCCTATACCATTAGTTACCTATCCTTAGCTTCATCATGCCATATTTATCCTTTATATCTTCGCTCAACTAATATAACTGACCAGTCATCACTTAGAAAGATTTCTTGATGCATGAGATTAGGTCAGATTTTATAAGCAATTTGAGAACTGTAAATACCTGTGTTTTTTTAGGTCTTCTTTTATTAGTACTTAAATTGGGATGGTATAATTATTTGAATAATCTTTCTTCCCCTCTAGAGTATCTAAGTTCTGTGAAGTGACTTACTGTGTTTACCTAAATTTCTTATTGTGCCCTTAGTACTTACCACACTGCCTGTCACATAGTAGGAGAAAGAATAAATGAATGAGGTAACATTTAAACTGCATTAAGAAGAATGGGTAAGAGTCATTTGAACAAAGATGGTAGGCAAGAACTTTCTGGCCAAATAGGTTAATATGTCCCAAAATATGAAAATAAGGGAGTGTTCACAGATGTTCAAAAAGAGATCATATTTGTTGTTGTCAGTGGAGAGGGTGTATAAGGAGAGATCATATTTGTTGTTGTCAGTGGAGAGGGTGTATAAGGATCAGGCAGATACCCAACACTGGGTTTCTTCTGAAGCCAAGTAAGAACTGGAGACTCTCTCTTAATATGGAAAACAGGAAGCCTTGAAGAAAATGAAATAAACGTGAAACAGATCAACTTGACTTGGATGTTCTTTGTATCAGAAGTGGGAGTGGCCAGGACTGGGATGGCAGCACTGGGAATGAAAATTTTGATTAGATTTAAGAGATATTTAGGCCAGTAGCTATCAAACTGTAGGTGATAAAGCAGTACAGCACTGGAGCTAGTCAAAAGAACCAGTTTTTAAATCTTTAGAAATTGTGAAAGCTAGTGCATTGGTAGCTAAGTTCAACCATGATGGGAGTCTTTACATCAAAGATTCTCAAATGCTACACATCACTCAGATCTAGGAGAGCTGGTTGCTAACCATTTGCCAGCAACTCACTAGTTAGCAGCGTTTCACAAAGCAACAATAGAAGCTATCAGAAGGTTGCATAAAATGATGATAAAAATTGTTTTTGAGACTTCAGTTTCAGTTGTATGTGTGTGGTGCGTACACACATGCTGACTGGGTAATGGTGTAAAAGAAATGTCTTTTATTCACTGCAGGATAAATGTGAAAGGCACAAGTTTAGGAAATAGACTTAAGAGAACCTGGTGATTGATTGGAATTAGACAGTGAGGGAACTGAGATGAGTTAAGGATTAATCATAGATTTCTGGCTTGATTATTTGGGTGGAGAGCACCGCCATTTCCTGAGATAGGGAATGCTGTAAGGAAACTAATTTGAGGGGATGATGTGCTCAGTTTGGACATGTTGAGTTTGAGGTATCTGTAAGATATCCAGTGGAGATATCCCGAAGTCAGTCAGTTACATGGGTTTGAATTACAGAAACTGGACTGATGTGGCAATACAGTTATTGGGTTCACTGGCATCAAGATCGTGGGTAAAACCATCAGAACAGGTTGAGATCACCCAGGTAGATCATAAAAGGGAAAGGACGTGGGTTCATGAAGAAGTCTTGAAAAAGATCAAGGTTTAAGGGGTAGATTGAGGAGGGTGACATGATAAAAGAGGCAAAAAAAAAAAAAAAAGAAAGAAAAAAAGCTGGGCTAGTGACTTGGAAGGAAGACAGAAAAGTATAGCATCTTTAAGCTACTGGACAAGACGTTCAAGGATGGAATAGACAGCATTGTTGAGTATCTTTTGAGAAGCAAGAATAATCAGAAGTTTTACTTTACACTTACAAAGTGGAAGCAGCAAGATTTCAGATTCTAAGTGGCATGTGCACCATTCAAATCTACTTTGTATGGTGACGGGATAAAAGATAAGTAGTAAAGAAAAACGGACCTTGTCAAGCTCAGTAGCTGTCTATGTCACATGGCAAGTTTCATTCTATCATCAGTCACGAGTTGTGGTGGTTACTGGAGTCCTTGGGAGCTAGATTGAGGAGACACATCATTCTGTTCTGGCTCTGCCAACCTTATTTATCCTGGAGAGGCGCACATACCTGCCTTACCATGGATGATCTTTCAGTTCTGAAGATTAGCTTATTTAAAAGAGGATTTAAAATTGCTTTCTTATTCATCTCTACATAAGGGGCTAAGATGTTTGACAGCTGGGCTGTTAGATCAGAAGACACAGGACACAGACTCATACTCAGTAACAGGTGATGGCTAATGATATTGACTTCATAGTGATAGGCACTGTGATAACAGTTTTATATGTGCTACCCTTTGGGAAGGTGTTATATTAAATATTAGTGCTGTTTTAAAGATGAGGACAGTGAGGTCCCAAGACTAAAATATGATGGAATGATAACAGGGTTCTGGGAAGGTGTTAATGTGCCCAGATGTAAAACATGGTCTAAATATGAAATCTTTGTGCCTTTCTCTCATCTTTCCAAACTGACTACACAAATAATGCAGACTTATAATGGAAAGTGTGAGTTATAGAAATGCTGCAAGATGCAAGATAAATCAGCTTTGGTGAAGTTTTAACACAAGATTGAGTCTCTTATAAAGTACAGGGCTCAGATTTTACAACTTCCCCTGAGGGGAGGAAAACAAAGACTTCGATAAAGTGATAAACAATTCCTTTAGAGGAATAGTCAACATCATATGTGCATTTTAGCCTCCTAGAATTTACTACAGTGCCTGACTGACAATGGACATGTTCTCTAGGGCAGGGTGAGGTAAGTGACGTCCATCAGCCTCTTTCCCCTGCTGGCCGTAACCTTCAATCTGCTGCTTCTGAAGGACTGTTTGTGGGCAGCTGACTTGTAGCTCAAATGCTGATATTAGATCTGGTCGTCTCTTTAATCTAACCATCTTAATTTAGGACCATACCAAAGGCTCCTCTGATTATTACCTGAGCATCGATTCCATGGAGACTGGTGCATGTTACATTTTTAAGCATCTAAAATTCTGCTGGACTTTTCTGGAGTTCATGTCCACATTCACTTAGTCAACTATCATGTGAGGTCCTACTACGTGTCAGATGGGGTGAGCTAAAGTGTGGAACGCAAAAGTGTGTCCTTATGTAGATCATAGGCTAAGGGTTCCCCAAGGTTCCCACTGAATATGCTGTGGATCTTGGGGAACAAAACAGGAGACATCTTCCTAGATGGGAATGGGACTCAGGAAATAAGGTTCCAAAAGTCACCCAGATGGGTGCTTTGGTGGTGGGTGAGCTATGGTAACTACACCTGAACTTCCAAAATATGAACGGCAAAGCAAACCAATGGTACTTCAATTAAAAAAAAATTATTAAATGAAACCAGAAAGTTCTTCTTGGTGATGTGTGTGGTGTTAGGGAATTAATGCATCAATCACAGGCAAATACCAACTAGAGACATCTTTACTGAAGCAGTATTGAGATATTCTCTCACTCACTTGTGGATATAATTTTTAGAAGTTACAACTAACTTTTTAAATCCTAATCATAATTTAAGATTCATCAAAATCTTTACAATTTTCTCATTGGCTCTAATCAAGATTAACTGATCTTGGGACATACCTATATTTGGGGTCAGTTTTTGGGATATATGTTTTGTGAAATCACATGGGATGGGGTCTTGTGCTCAGAAGGGCTCCCCCACTTGGCTTCATGCTCTGTTGTTGCTATCTTGAAATTCTTAATAATCTTTGAACACAGGGTTCTGCAATTTAATTTTGTGCTAAGACCCACAAATTATGGAGCTAGATTAACTAACAACATCATCTACATAGTAGTGAGGTCACCTTGGATATCATTTAACTTCTCAGTTTCCCCTTTATTAAATATATAAATAATACTGCCTACTTTGGAGATGGCATCATCAGATAAGGTAAAGTTCTTAGTACAACTTGTCTAAGATTTAAAAAAAGCAACAAAAAACCAAACCACAAACTTTCCACTGCTTCTCCTTATGCAAAAATATATTTTTTCTGTACTTCTCATACACAAGGATGTTTTCAAGGTTATAAGTCACTCCACCCATCCCCAGGGGAAAGAGGCAAATTGTGCATGCCTCCCAGAATGAATTCCTGTAACGAGGGAATGAGGGAATGTATTTTCTTCCTGATTCTAAATCACAAATATCAGAGTAATTTATCCACAAAATCGGGCCACAGTATTTTCTCCTAACACATGTCCTGGCACAGGTCTAAACTAGTTTCAAATGTTGGCTTCTTGGAGTTCCACTCTCTCCAGTCTACCTGGTTTTGTGGTGATTGTTTCCTTGGGGAGAACTCAACTTGAATTTCCATTAATAAAATTCATGACTGTTTTCGCTTAACTTTAATCATTTGGACCTTCTCAAAGCATATAGGTGCCAGACATCAAGTTGACACATTGCATATTGTAGGGAACATGTGTTCTTTCTGGAGGAAGGAGGGGATGCTGTCAGCGAGGGACTGTTGTGACCCAACAACAATCATCAGAGTTGGCTGCAGTGGTTAGAAGCTGATGTCTTTGGACTGCTAGCTCTGGAAGGGGAGGAGGAACATCCCAAATCCCACAACAGAAAATCATAATTTTCCATATTTTGCAGGAATAATCTCCAGCGTTTCTCTAGCACATTTTGTGCTTCTCCTTCTACTAGAGTCTTATTTTGAGGATTATAAACAATGTCCTGGTTATTCCTGCGATGATTACATCTTCCTTGATCCTGTGGCCTCCTGGGTCTACCAACCTCCCTCCCCTACTTCATTCACTAAACAATAAATCACTAATAAAATAAATTTCTAGTGTTTGCATTTAGAGAAAGGGGTACAGGGAATGGTGGTGTGAAAAAAAAAATGGTGAAATTATCTTGCTATGTGGCAATCCCATTTTTCATTCCACCAGCAATGAGTGAGTGTCCTTTCACTCTACATCCTCACCAGTGCTTGGTGTGGTATCATCATAGGTCATTTATTCCAGCTCCCTCATCTTACACATAAGGAAATATGACCTGCTTAGGGTCAATGCATCAATAAATGGTCAACTTTCCATTTCCCAGACATTTCTTGAGCTCCTGCTTTGTGCCAGTGAAGCCATGTGCCATTTGTTCATCTGTTCTCCATGTGTTGTTTCTACAACTGTTAAATGCTTCTTTTATTTTTTCATTCAACAAACATGTATCTATTTGTCCACGTACTGCTGGGATTTTGATCTACCTGGTAAGAACTGACATCTTGGCAACACTGAGTCTTCCCAGTCATGAACATCAGCTACCTTTTCATATATTTGTATCTCATTTTTATATCTGAGATTTATAGCTTTTATAGATTTTGTACACTTACTTTGATTTTTATCCAAGAATTTAATTTTTTGATGCTATTATAAATGGCATTGTTTTCAATTTCAAATTCTAATTGCTCATTACGAGTATATAGGCTATTGATTGATTTTTGTATATTAACCTTCTATCCTGTGACTAGTGTATTTTTGTTAATTCTTTGGAATTGGATAATCATGAACAAAAACAAATTCCTTCCTCTCAATTTGAATATATATTTTTCTCCTTTTTTCATTGCATGCCCTTTCCTTGATCAGTAAATCTCCAGTTTTTAGTTTGGAAGATATCACATCTCTCTCTTGCCCCAACATCATTCTTGTTGGTTCAGTGGGAAAGATCATCTACCTCTTATCACTTACTCTACATGAAACATAAACAGATGCTTCCTAACAACTTTGAGCTGGAAATCTTCAACCCCTGATTCATTTTAGATTTTTTCCAGCTTAGTCCTGGGTCCTTTCCATTTCTGCCTCACTGGACAAATTCATATATTACATTCCTTATTAGTTCCTGCTCTTGACTTCAATGAAATTTTCTTTTTAATGTATCTTTAAATATACTTACTATACAGAAGATATTTTATATACTTTTATGAGTGTTACACATATTCAGGCCATTTATAATGAAGACTAAAACTATAAGGGAAAGCCATGTAATGGCTTTTTAGAATTTCTACCTAAATCCTACCAGTTCAGAAACATTGTTAGTCTGTGGGCAGGAGAAAAATAAATTAAATTAGGTTATGTTAGTTTTCACTCTCTCCTGAGTAAGTGGCAGAAAGGATATTTTGGCAGGACTGCATAGAAGAATGTTAATCTTTAGTAAATTCTTTTCTCTTTTTTGAGTGGCTGAGCACCAGCTGATTTCTCTGTTGGATCTCTGTTAGAACAAGACAGGCTGCATAATTCTGGATGCTGCTACTAGCTCAAAGAACCCATTCACAAGGAAAGGGAAGTGACCCCCAAAATGTATTTGTTTTACATAACAAAGACAATAAAGAAATTATGGTACTGAGTCACTAGGAAAAGTAAACATACACATAAAAATAACAAAAATCCAAAGCTACTTTCATTCTTCAATGTTAATCTTACATCTTAGAAAATGTTTTCTTCCAGAGTTTTACACTGCACTGGTATTAGTGTACAATCACAAACTTATCTTTCATAAGATTCAGTACTGATGAAACTATCCTATTCATTTTTAGTTTTAAATCTCCCTAAAACAATAATATGAAACCAGAAAGAAGAGATAATATATTAAGATCAAAAGGACCTTAGTCTTGCTTAGACGACAGCTGCTTAAAACCCGAGGAGAGAGCATATCCTTCCTTAGTGTCGTACCCGACCGGCAGCTTGTTGCTGGCATTACCAATATTTTATTTCTTTTCATTAAGTAGCAACACCGTGAGTATTTGGATACTGTTTATGTCACAAATGGTTATAACAAAAGAAGTACTGCTGCCATGGAAACCTACCTAATGGCCTTTGTGATGAGCTCTTTGACACTTGAATACAAGCAAACCCCACACAATAAAGGGTGATCAGTGTTAGGCATAAACCTATGCAAGAGCACTGATTATTAACTTTAATGAATGCCTTGAACATTGCAACCCGAGGCCACATTATTCTTGTCCAACCTCATTATTAGATAAGCACAAGGGAACTTGTATTAGGATATACCTTGGACTGCAGAGTCAATTTAAAAGCCAGAGTCAATTTATGAGCATCTCACATTATTTGTCTTTTGTAAAATCAAGCTACATAGTTTAGAGATTCATGCACTTAGACATAAACTATTAAATGCAAGCTAAGAAGCTGAATCATTGCCAGGTACATTTCAATAGATCAACCTCACTTAATTTGTGTGTCAGATATTTCTTCGTCTACACAATATTTTCTTCAAAGGAAAATCCATTCAAAGATTTAAGTGTATAGTGTTTTAGATGGCTGTGTTTTGCATGTGTGAGCATTTTAAAGGAGGTTTTATTTGGTGAAATTCAGGTGATATCTCTTACAACTCAGTGTTATTAAAATTATCCCATAATTTAATAATTTTGGGGATTGAACATTGTCATTTTTTATCCTTTATTTTATTTTTTTTGAATTAAATTGGTTACAACACTATATGTTCATCCCTCTTAGATATGTTACCATACCACACCTACCACCAAAGCACCCCTGAATGCCTCTGGTCACACTCTGTTGTGTAGTATAGACCTGGGTGATGGTGTCACCCACACAACTCCTGCCTTTCATGTCATCTTATCTCTGGACCCAGCAGAGTCCAGAATAGCTGAGGATGGATATTCCTAAAGATGTTAGAAAAAGATATTACAGCTTCACAATGATATCAAGGAAGAAAATTGTACATGGCATCAAGAGAGGTGGTGCTGTCCTACCGAGGGTGTCCAGCAGGAGCTACCTTCGCTTACTAGCCTCCTGGGAGAAGAGAACTGAGCTCCCTGATGTCAGCTGAGGATCTCTGGCAAACATAGGGTCTTGGATCCAGAAGCTCTTTCTAAACTATCCTTCTTAGGTATGGAGAACAATTCTAATCCAATCAATGAGATGATGATCTGTTGGAAAGGACTTATATGCCAATCTAGCATGCACCATCTGTCTGGTGGTACAGCCAGATAGCCTGGAACTACTGACTTTACCACACAAATAGAGGTCACAGTGCTGGAACCACCCACAATGATTATTAAGATACTGTTCCTTCAAGTTGCTCTCTTGACCTTCTGGCAAATGTGGATTAACCAGCAGGATTCCGATGAGTTTAGCTTGTCTGTTGCCCACTATGAATACTTTAAAATGGGCCACTGGCAGACACACTGCACTTTCTCAATGAATTAGTTCACAAGTGCAAGTTTGCCCTAGTAGAGACAGAAATTTCTGTTAAATACATCTATCTGGAATATGCTTTTTTAAAATTTGTTAAAAGTTTTTACCTGATAGGCAGGCAGAAAGAACCATTTCTAATTCTTCATAATATATTTTCTGAAATGGTCTATAAATTTGGTTAAAGTTGTGAACATTTGGCTGGGACTTGGACTGATGTGATGGCTCTATGACACTTTCTTTTGGCCGTTCACTCCTCTAGGACCTGATTAGATTTGAACAGAATACTGATGATAATTCCTAGGTTACTTTAGAGGCTATTAAGAATTTATGAATGAGGGCCTCCCCTGGTGGCGCAGTGGGTTAAGCAACGCACTACGAAGCAAATCGCAGCCACTGAAGCACGAGTTCGATCCCTGCTGCCGGCCAGGGG
>JAGFMF010011861.1:98518-186679 GCA_019455555.1 Galemys pyrenaicus
CTCCCCGCTCTCTGTGGTGAATCCTCTCACCCCCCCACACCTCTGGCCTGTACCCCAGTGCTTGTGTGCATAAATAAATAAATCTTAAAAAAAAAAAAAGAATTTATGAATGAATTGTTACTTCTTTCTTGCAATGTTCCAGAAGAGCTAGAAACAGTTAATTCAAGCCATTTTCTTTCTTATCCAATGTTTTCCTAGCAGAATATCATGGGGTTAAATTACTCACGATAGCCACAAAACAATTTGAATTTATACCTGTAAATTTATGCATTGTTTTAATTTATCTAACATTTTTGTACGTAATTCTCAGTTTTTAAGGATGACTTACACATCTTGTTTTCCTACTGTCATGTGAGAATATCACAGCCCAAGGATACGTCATGGTACAAGGAAAAATAAAAGTGCTACCAAAGAATGAAAAAAAAAAAATTACCAAGCTGGGAAAAACAAACTACTGGAGAGTTTTAAGAAAAAGGATTGACACAACCAGATTTGCATTTTAACACACACTCTTTGGCCAAGTGGTGGGAAGTGGATGGGAGGCTGTGTAAGAGAGCTTGCTAAGAGGATCTGAGCATTAGGGAGTGAGCAGAGGAATGGGGACCACCAAGAAAGCTGAAGAGGAGCAGCCAAACAGAGCTTGGCATCACAGGAAATGGGCAAACCAATCAATCAAGCAAGCACTGGACCAAACAACTAAATAAACAAACAACTAAACCAATATGCATGCACACACACACACACACAAACCACACACAGTACAAAGAAGGAAATTGTGCAGAGGTAAAATAAAAACAATTTTGGTGGTAGAGGAGAGATAGAATTTAGAAGGTATTGATTGGAAGAGAGCAAATGTCAATGGTTCTGGTGATGAACATCTTTGGCTGATTATGATTCACTTTCTCTTGCCTCTAGGCCCTCTTCTTTCTCTGCCTTGGAAACTCTTAGCCTGAACTTTTACTTACCTTCAAAGGGCCAGCTTATATGGCACTTCCTCTAGGAAGCCTTCCATTACCTTATAAGTCTGACCTCGGGGACATTCTATAGGCTTTCAGAGTCCATTCTCTTGATAACTACACTTCCTTGTCTCTTAGATGTATAAATGGAAGTGAAGACTGTGCAGACAACTGGCAGTGAGTGTAGAGGCAGGGCAAATAAAAAAGGGGGTGATCCAAAAACTCTGATTCAAAAGAATACCTGCACCCCTATGTTTATAGCAGCACTCCTTACAATAGGTAAGACCTAGAAACAACCTAAATGCCCAAAAACAGATGAGTGGATCGGGAAGCTTTGGTACATATACACAATGGACTACTACTCAGCAATCAAAAAGAAAAACTAGACGCATTCATAGGAACATGGATGGAACTGGAAGAGATGATGCTCAGCGAAGTAAGTCAGAAGGCAAAAGAAAAATACCAGATGGTTCCTCACCTAGGAGGAATATAAGGGAACCAAATAAAGATCAAGGAAAGGAATAAGAACAATAATAATACTAACAACAACAAGAAAGAAACAAAAACCAAAAATGAGGAGACAAGGACAAACTGGGGACACTTGGTGGGGAGGGGAGGGGGAGGGTTGAGGGCAGATGGGAGCACGGGGGACTGAGGTGATGGTGCACGGGTGATATGGTGATGGGGAATACATGGGGATTACAAGTGATGTCAAATTTTAAAAATTTATATAAAAAAAGGGGTTATCCCAGAAAGGCAACACATTTTAAAGGTAGAGACTATGGACTTGAGTGTATTCAAATTTTGACTGAAGGATCTGGTAATGCGGCTGCAGGACAGGAGAATGAAGCAGTAATTGGTGAATGCAAAGTCAGAAGTGGGTGAAGATAGAGCCCAGAGGGAAGCGTTAACTTACAAGCAGGCCCTCCCCTATCATCACAGAAGGCAAGGTGAAGGTGGATGTCGAAAGGATGGCTGCAGGAAGAAATCAAAGAAGTTCCTGCTTGAAGTTTTGCATACTCTATGTGAAGACTGGACTGGGAGAGAGAGTAAGGTGGAAATGAGGGAAGAAGAACTGGCTAAAGAAACACAAAGTAAGTGTATCAAGGATACACTACATACTACATCAAGTCGTATCAAATTGATGATTCCAAGAGATTATAAGAAAAGTAAGCAGTGTATTGGAATGCATGTAGCAGGACTGTTGATGAGTATGTGAAGGGCTGTAATCACATAGAATGTTCTATGTGGGGATGGGGCAGTGATGTGCTTAATAACACATGGAAATTCTAGCTCATGTACTTCCAGAATCTCTGAGAACCAGCTGTTGGGAGTAGAAGATGACACTCAGAATAACACATATGGGGGGTAAGAAAGGATTTACTCAATGACCAAGTGGGCACTCCGCAGGGCCTGACACAAACCGGTCTCCATCAGGAAGCCTGCAGATGCCTGGATATATTGTCCTCATTTGATGATTGTCACGCAGTCTCAACACAAGTATTTGTAAAAATAAGCAGGTTAGAGTAGCAGAAAAGCAATGACATTCTCAGGGGAATAGCAAAACTTGGGAGAAAACATAATATGTGAACCATAAGAAGCTTTCAGAAAACTCTTTAGTAGCCTTAACAGGTTGCCAAGAGACACAAATGCCAGGACGCAAGCCCAAAACCCATAAGAAGAGCAGGGGGAAATATGAACAGGAAGGAAGTGGGGAAGAGAGCAAGAAAGATAAAGAGATGGGTCTTTCTCAGAGAGACTCCTCAAATACCCAGGATTTTTGCTGTCGAGAAAGAAGCACTTATTTACTGAGTGCCCCTATACACTCTTTAAACCTCAGAGCGATTCTGTGAGAGAGGCAATATCTTCCATTTTACAGCTGGGAAAAATGAGGCTAAGAGCAGATAATGTGCTGAAAGCTTCAAAGAAGAAGGGAACTGAACAAGGACCTCAAGGGTTTGCACTGCCACCTGCTGGAGTGGGTGTTAAGCGTTCAAGAGTGAAAAAAAAACATGCAGGAAGGGGCTGAGGTTAGGCTCTATCAGGACCGAGTGTTCCTGGTATGTACATAGAACAACAACAATGGTGACTGTATGTGCCATTTACATGGTAGATATTTAATACCTTTTTTTTTGGCCCGATTCTTAAACAGTCCTGCCTAAGTATCACCATCCCCCTTCCTTTTTCAAACTGGGAAAGTGAGGCCCATGGAGATTTCCCAAGAGCACTAAGTTTCCATTGTTGCTAAAACATGTTACTAACAACTGTGTGGCTTCATTAATATACACTACATTCTAAGTTTTGGTTAGAAGTTACTACCTTGTAAGTTTGTTGGTTAGAAGTCTAGCATTGGGCTAACAGGTCTCATTGGGCTAACAGCAAGATGTTAGCAGGCCTGTGTTCCTTCCTGGAGCGCTAGGAGAATGTCTGACTTTTCTAGCTTATAGAGGCTGTCTGTATTTCTTGGCCCATGGCCCCTTTTCTCTACTTTCTAAGCCAGCAATGGTTGTTTGAGTACTTTTCATAGCACATGTCTCTGACAGGTTCTTCCAGTCTTGTCTCTCTGTGAGCACAGCTGGGAAAGGGTCTCTCCGTTTAAGAATTGATGATTTGATTGAACCCACATGGACACTGCAGGATAATCTTCCCATCCCAAAGTCTTTAAAGCCATCACATCTGCAAAGTTCCATTGGTGATGTGAGGTGACATATCACAGCTTACGGGGATGAGGACATGGACATCTTTGGGAACCATCGTTCTGCCTTCCACACCAAGGCATAAAAGGCATCAAAAGGGCTATGCCTGGCATTTAACTTAGAATTGGTCTAAGTTAAAAAGAAAATGCTGTTGACTCTGTCATCAAAATATTTCCAGAATCCTACTATTTCTCGCACTGCCATTTTTACCACCTTGGTCAAAGCAGCATCATCTCCCAACTGCCCAAATCCATTCGCAACACAGCAGCCAACGTGGTCCTTTGAAAACATCTCAATTCATGTGATTTATCTGCTCAAAACCTTCTAGAAACTCTCAATATCTTTCTGAATCAAGGACACATATCCTAACATATCCTCCCTCCACCCCAGGTGTCTGGTTCCCACTCCTCTTCTCTGTGCTCCAGCACACGAGCCTTCTGCTCTCCTTGAACACACTGGGACTATTGCTGAGGCCTTGAGAGGAAGGGGGCTCTGCATTTTCATTCTGCTCTCCACTCTAGTAGCTTGGAGGAGAAGGGGAGGCAGAGTCTGATTTGGACAGTCTACTCCATGTCCCGGAGTAAAGTAGGGGTAATGGGAAGATTACACCTCACTTCATTGTCCAGTGTTGTATAAATGGTTGCCCTTGTTTCTCTGGCTGATTCCAACTCTGCACTGATAAATGTCACGAGGCTGGTGTTCAGTGTTCACTTTTACATGTGGCTTCTATGTGTGAGGTTTGAAGGGGTCTCTAAGGACTTCACAGCAGAGCTTCTATGTATGGGACACTGGACAGGCTCTAACACCTTTCAACACCCCTGATAGTTCATGCCACAGTTTCTTGTTGCTAGGAGAACCTATCACAAGGATGGCTCTCTTAGGGAGGCCACCGTCAAGGCAGCTCAAGGCCAGCAACCTCCCTCACTGTCAAACCAGATCCACTCATCTTTGCCACATACAGTTGTGGCATCAAAGGCTGCTCCATAGCTTCTTTTGGCTGTGCCCTGCCACGTTCTGCAGTGCTCTTTTCCTTGCTTAGGTGGGAGGTCTAGGAAGGTTAACAAGTCTGCTTAAGTTATATACCTGTCTCATCTCTGCTATTTACCTGGGATACTCTTTTTCTTGACTTTGGTGAGACTATAAACCTGTCTCTCTTCTTCCACCAGACCAAAGGAGGAGGGTGGGGAAGGTGGGCATGGCAAAGGGTCTGGGTAGCTTTGGGAAAGTGTAAGAAAGCAGAGTCCTCGGGCTGACCCTTATAAGCCTCAAGAAAGCTATAGCTCTTCTGTATGTGAGGTGCTTCATACTTTCCTCTTTTAGCTTGATTGCGTTCCTCCAATGCCAGGGATTCAGGAGAATTTTTGCATATTTGTTCAGATAAAAAAGTCAAGAGGGTAGGCAGTTACAGTGGAGTGAAAAGCTCAAGTCTGATAGAGGAAAATGTCATCTCTGGTCAAAGAATGACTATGTGGTGGCTAGATTTGTTAACTGGGAAGAAACATCCAATTAAACAGGGATATTTTCATGTGGCCTAAAATGCAATTTTCTTAGTGAAGTGGGTGCAAATTTTATGCTAAAAATTCATGGCTAAAAATTCTTTCCAAGATTTTTTGAGCTCACTCATTTTTATTTTTGAGAACTTTTTTTCTCAGAAAATAATGTATGTTTATTAAAAAAAAAATAATGCATACTTTTGGCAGAAAAGCCAAACTTGAGAAGATGCAGAAAAGTTTCTATAAGAAAACAAAAAATGGCCTTCAATTGCATGACTGAGGGATAATCAAGTTTGGTGGGAGATAGGATTCTGATTTAGTACCACTTAGATTTACATCATAAAAGAAAGATCACACTTACCTTGATTCTACTTTTACTTTCTGGGTTGGAAAGTTGTACAGAGGACACAGGGGGTAATGAGATTTGGAATACATAATTTATAAAAAATCATAGGGCCCTGAAAAAACAGAGAGGCCTACTTTGGTTTAAATAAGCTCACTGTAGTGATAAGAAATATTTATCCAGAAGAAGCTCCAGGGTCCATTTGCTCTCCTTCACTAATTATCCCTGCAGCTGACTGACCCTGGAGATTTCAGGGGTCTCTGACTGACTGAGAACCCGCTTTTGGAGGGGCCATGCATAGGGGCAGAAGAAGCATCCTCAGGACAGAAGAGACACTGGTGAACCTTTTGGATGTAAATTTCCGAAGACCTGGCAAACTCAGGATGTAAGAGACCTGGCATTTCCTCATCTGAGGTGGAAAAGCAGAGGCCTGAAGAGCAGCAATATTTAGGGAGACAGGACTTGAGGTGCTGGGGGTTGGAGTGCAGTCTAGGAACAGAGAGGCCCCAGGTGGAGGGAGGATGTGTCTTGTTTCATCTACTTTGTCAATGAGAGGATGACGGCTGTGGGCACCTCGTAGTCTTAAAGTTCCTGATTTTCCCCAATGTTCCCTCAAGATTTCCGGATGGTCCTTTTAAACTTAAACAAGCAAAAGTGATATTTGTATATTCTTTAGGTTCGTTTTAGATTTTTAGAGTGAAGAGTTTGAGTTATAGAAAATGAGTAAAAGGAAGAGAAAGGACTTAAGGCATCATCATTAAAATTTTCAGTGTCATCTTGGTGGGGAGGGAAGAAGGGGAGGGTTGAGGGCAGACAGGAGCACGGAGGACTGAGGTGATGGTGCACTGGTGATATGGTGATGGGGAATACATGGGGATTACAATTGATGGCAAGTATATGTCAAATAAAATTGATGTCAAATAAAAAATGTTAATAATTAAAAAAATAAATAAATTTAAATAATAAATCTTAAAAAAAAATTTCAGTGTCATGATGACAAAACATGATGTGCTCTTGCTACTTCTGTGGAACTGAGGACAGAGGTAGGGACAGATTTTCCTGCATGCCAGGCACTGTGGAATGGACACTACCCTGCTTCGAAACCAAACCAAAAGCAAAAACTTGCTCCGAGTTCCTCTTCAGGGTCGGCGCGGTGGAGAGAAGGGCTCAAATGCACCTTGCAGCCACACATCTGGGCTTGCCCTACGATCTGGTAACAGCACAGTGACTTCCTTGGGCAAGTCACATCATCTTTAGTTTCCTTATCTGCAGAATGGGCAAGATAATGTTTATCTCAAAGGTTGTTTAGGAAACAAAATAAGATATTCGAAAAGTACTTGGCACATACTCAGGAGAATGGTACTCTAGGATTCTTCTTAAGAATTGTTCCTTTGGAAACCCTGGGAACCTCTGTGTTGTGTCCTTCATGAAATAATAAGGTTCATATCATTTACTAGGGGAAATCCCACAAGTAGAATGTGGGTGGGGACAGGCTCAGGAAAGTTGAGTTTGCTACACTGGGACAGGGAGATGCTTTTGGCCCAGATATCTGGGGTGATGGGAAGAGAAATATGGTGGGAAGTGAAGAAGAAGAAGCCAGGAGGACTCGAGTTAATAAGTTGGTAAATGGAGACACTGAGGGTGACTGGGGGGAAATTTGGTCTTCCTCACTTTTTCATCTCTCACTCTCCAAATCTAGAAAGAGAATAAACTGAGACCCGGAAGGAGATGTACGAGAATGGAGAACAAGCTGGAGTCAGAGGGAGGCAGAAAGTTAACCTGGTAGCTGCCTCTGAGGTATAGATAGATTCAGCTCAACTCTACGAGGATTGCAAAGGAGAGCCTATTTATTTTATAATTAGCATGTGGTAAGAGGAATGCTTTCTTCCACTTTGGCATGAGTTTCTGGAATGCCCAGTTACAACCCTGGTATGTTCTTAAGATTTCTTATCCCGAATCTTTTGCTGCTGTGTCATTGGTACGTCTGCAAGGGAGCAGAAGCCAGACCCTTTTTGATAACAATGAAAATCCTTGACTTTAAATATGTGACATGAGGTGAGGAGCGCTGTTTAACTCTTGGCAGAGCTATGGATGCCTAGGGCAGAACCCCAAAGGAAAAACTACTCTCAAAGCTTTCTGAGAACGTATCTTCGAGAATTCGCTGGTTAATGCAAATACATGTCCAAACAAGTACTGGTTTGCTCAGTGAGTGCACAGAACTGGCAGACCTCACTTGGCATGATGATAGTGCAGCAATGCTTCATTTTAATGAGGTACTTTGGGGGTCTATCATGAACACGATGTGGTATTTTCCACATGTCTCCTTGGAACGAGGACTGATTGCACCCACAGTGGAAGAATAGGCCACTGGGATGAGTGGCCACAGTTCCTGGAATCTTTGGGACTTTACAAAGTTCAGACGACTTAATGACATATAAATGAACTCAGAAATACTCCCAGAGTTCCCAGAGTAAAACATTTCCCGTCCCATAGGTAAGCAAATAAGAGCGCAAGGTAACTGAGACTGTATTTTCGGAGGGGAGGGAGGGGATGGGATTTGGTTTTGAAGCTACTGTTATACACTGTTCCAGAGCTGTTGTAACTCTGTAGTGTCCCTGGAACAACTGAGTGGCTGTGACTCTTCTGAAAGACCACAGTCATCTGAAAATCAAGCTCATGTGCACCAAGCCCACGTTCATTTTAAACACGTCATTCCACAGTCACATCTCACCTGCGAGCCCTGATGATTTGGACTGTTTCTATGAGAGAAAGTAATAGATGACATTTTAGGTGGTGTGGGTGAGGGAGGGAATCTGGAAAGTGACTGGGAAAATGCACCCCCCTGTCTTTGTGAACAGTGTTTCCTGAGATGGAGTTGCAGAGGGAATGAACGTGAGCGCACGTTTGTTCCTTAGATGCAGTCACGGGGTGTGACTTCCTCGACGCGAATTCCCTTTCTTCTCAGATCTGGGGCACTACGTGATCCATCGTGCAAAGTAGGTCAGGTGCTGTACTGACCTTTATTTTATTTTGCTGGCTCAAGCAAATCACCCTGTGGCGACTGGGCCTCCCTATCACGCTGGGATTTTGGTGGGAGTGAGTACAGTTCTGGGGGGTTTGGAAGAAGTTACCCAATCCTTCAGGCTGAAAGGAGGGGATGGTGGCCTAGAAGCCAGCTTGAGAGTAGCAAGAGGCAGACGTTCTGTGCGTGCTAATATCTCAGAGGAGCTGGAATGATACAGAGAAACAAGAAATCTTCTCTCTGAAGATAAATAATTCTGAACTGTGAAAACACACTAAGAACCGAAATGAATGTGAAATAAACTCATCAGGCAACATCTCTCTTATCAGATAAATCTGGCATCTCATACATGTGACTTATTTGTGCCCAACAGACCAAGTGGAGATTCCTGTGATTTATTTACTCCAGTTTTAAAAAGCAAAATCATTAAATGCATTTTAGACACAAGAGCTCATTCTGCAATAGGTCCTAGTCTGAATCAGGAAAACACACATTTTTATTTGTTTCCTATGAGGTTTAAAGTCATACTCCTAGAAGAGAGGTTGTTTCTTCTGTCCTCATTTGTGTTTGCTGTGACTCCCCCACTCCCCAACAAAAGCAACAACAACAAAAAAATCCCAAGCAAAAAGCCCTTAAGCTATAAAATTTATGTCCAAGAAAAACATTTAGTTTGAAAAGAGTTGAAAAATGTAGCCTTGGAAGGACCACTGCTTACATGGGATTGTTCAACAAATTCCTGTTGTGTGAGGTTTGGCATATACTTTCTAAAAATATAAGCATCTGGGGAAATGAGACAAAGCCCAGGTCTTGGACCAAATGAGGCACACAGTGTGAATCTGTTAGTGATTATATCCATAATGAAATATGTGCCCAAATTTAGCAGTGCAAAACTTAATATAATACGAAAGCCCGGCAGGCAGCGTCCTTACCATAATATATAGCCCACAGAGAAGGTGCATATGGCGGCGAGTCCGCTGCTCCTGCTGGGATATGCATGGTGGGATGTCCTCATCTCGATTAATATGAAGGGCAGAACTGTCGTGTGCTGAAAAAGAACACAGAGCAGGTGACACAGATTCTCATCGTCATCCCTGGACAGTTGCTTTTGCTCCAGTAGGAGGATGGATGGAGTCAATTCCTAGGAAATGGACACAGAGCAGTAAACAGCACAGCATATGTCTTTCTAGAAAGGTAGAATAGACACTAAAAAAATGTAGCACATCTGTTGCTCCACTGGTAGTTTCCTTCTGTATCTTAACTTTTGAAATTTTATTTTTTAGAAAAGGTTTATTTATGCATGCATGCAAGAGTTGGGGAGCAGGTCAGAGGTGCAGGGGTGAGAGGATTCACCAGAGACAGACTGGGGAGCAGATTAGGTGGATCTACCAAAATACACTGCTGAGGGGAGCAGCGGGCAAGACAGGAGAGACCTGCTGTGCCATGTAGGTCAGCTCCCTGGCTGGAGATTGAACTGGTGCTGCAGTGGCTGCAGATAGCTTCGTAGTGCTGAGACTTCGACTTAACGCCTTCCACCACCAGGGAAGTCTCGTAATTTTATTTTATATATGCTGGTTACAAGAAATTTTGGTAGTATAGAAAGACATTGCAAAAGTAATAGGAACATAAGAAAGGAATACAAATAACCATGGTTAACATTTTGTTATATAGCCTTTCACCTGTTTCTGTTGTTCACATTATTTATATATAATTAAGCTCATACAGTGCATGAGGTTCTGCTTTGGATTTCAGTATGAGTTTTTTTTTTATAAAGTTGCTATTTATTTATTTATTTATTTTAATGAAGTACCATTATTTTATATCCTTGTTGACTTTTTCACAAATTAGGATTTCTCTCCACAAGAGCACAAGAAATTTTGATATATCATTTTAGAAATCCATCCTAGAACATCAATTTAAGACCATAGCTGATTAAAAGTCCATTTTACAGACTTTCATATATTTTAATATAATTGGTTTATATATAAATTAATTATATATAATTTATATAAGTAAATGATTTTTAATTTTTCATTTATTAAAAATTTCATGATGTCTTTTGTAAAAAAATGTTAAATCTTTTTTTTTTTAGTCTCAAAGGCTATGAAGATTTTATGACTATGGATACATAATGCTGAATTAAGTGTGTGATAGCAGCGGCTTAGGGAAAAAAAGCCAAATCAATTTCCAGAAAAGTTCTGGCAGTTTGTAGTAGCAATGCATGAATTTAGATATGATGTTTGTAGTGGACGCCAAGAAGCTAAGGGGACATTCCCAAGGGTATTTTGTGGTCATCCTAGGCACTCACTTAAATGGCCAGGGATCAGGATGAAATTTATCTCACCATATGGTAAGAATAAAGGAATGCCAGTACTCTTGGTGTGAAATTTGGTGGACAGATTATAAGGGACAAAGAGCTTCTTATACAACACTGGATCAGGATATAGATTGCCTTCCAGTGTTGGAGAGTTGCCAAAAGTAAGAAGATGGCAGAAATAAAAAGTGAACCATCAGCCAGTTTGAATCCTATTTAATGCCTCCTCAGTGGCCATGAAACAATCTTGATTTTGCACATGCTGTACTTTTGCATATTCAAGGAAAGGCAGGGAATTTAATGTTATGATTTTATTTTTTAAAGATTTATTTATTTATGCATACAAGAGATGGGGTACAGACCAGAGTCGTGGGAGGTGAGAGAACTCACCAGAGCCAGAGTGGGGAGCAGGACAGGAAGATTGACTGAAATACACGGCTGAGGGGAGCAGGGAACGAGGCAGGAGAGGTCTGGAGCAGTGTGCCATGGAGGTGGGTTTCCTCCTTGAACAGGGATCGAACTCGTGCTGCTGTGCTGTGGATGCTTCACAGTGCAGCGCTCAAACCTCTGTGCCACCAGGGAGGCCCTTAATGTTATGACTATAAAATCAAATATGTTGTAGCAAATTGGAACCAGGTAGCAGGTAGGCCTTGGCAGGAAAAGGCTGGGGTGGGGTGGGGGTTTTCAAGTTGGACATTGTATTGTGGGGCAGCTTATTGATCTTGTAAGAAATATTACGACAGTGGAAATTCTTTGCCTTAAATGTTCTCTTCTATATAAGAAAGCCTTGCTGTATCAATATATTAGTAATTAGAATATTCCCAGAAGGTCATGAGAGTGATTTCTATATTTAGGTAGCTTTATATTCCTTATCTTTTGCTTCTGTTTTAAAACAGTTTAATTAGCTCTGAAGGGAACCATGTAAAATGTACACGTGCCAACACAAAGAAAGTATGTATTGTAAAGATCTAGTTTAGTATTTTCCCCCACTAAAATCTAGTCGCCTCACCAAAAATTTGAGATGCCAACGAAAGCTTTACAATGATGCATTCATGCAAAATTCAAATACAAAGCTAGCAATGAAGCCAAATCATCAAACTGACACAGAAGAAAAAAATCCCTGTTCGTTAAATGTTCACACGTAAGAGAACGATGAAGTCTAATGGCCTGTGAGTTACAGAATGATGCCAACATAATTTTTGACTTGTCAATATTTAAAAATGTCTGAAATATCTCTCTTCACAGAGTAGACAATCATCTTTTTAATAAAGTTATATAAGTACCGCATTTGAATGATTTTAGTCATTCAGTTATCATTATTTCACTTAGCTTACTTGCTGATTATCACATGTGATATCTGGAAGAGTTAGGAGGTAATTTGCTGCTGGCAGGCAGCAAATCTCTTTGAAAAATGACCTTTCTAGATCGCTTCATCATCAGCATCATCACCATTAAAAAGGCGCCACTTGTTCCTTCAGGGACACACACATTGACAAAAGATTGTGTGTGTGTATGTGTGTGTGTGTGTGTACAGCTGTGCCTGTGCTAGGTGGGCCGGGACAAATCTAAGAAGGGTAATAGCTCATCGTTCAGAATTTTCAGGCACTAAAGAATGTATATCTCTCTCTGTAAAAATTTATAATATAAATTATGTTGAGTGATAAACAGGACATATTATCAACTATAAAATAATAATATGAAATCTTTATCACAGGTATTAAATGTTGCCTGGCAGGTGGCTCAAGTTTTATAAACTAAAAACTTGGCAAAAATCTGAATTGTTTTGCTGAATTTCTAAGTAATCATCACCTTTCAGTTGTAACTCAAAAGCTGTAACACTGAGGTGGTCCATCGTTTTAGAGCTAGAGGTACAAGAAACCCAGCTCTTATTCACAGCCCCAGGCAGCAGGCAGCACTGCTTCCATGATTTATGGACCAGGAAGGACACATCCAACTTCATCCAAACCGTTAGCTGCATAAGAACAGTCATCTTCTGTTTTGTTTACTGTGGTATTTGTAACACTTAGAAAGGAGCCTGGCACACAGCAGGTGCCCAGTAAATATTTGTGGAAAGAATTTAATCTTCAAAACAACATCTTAAGGGGGAATGATGAATTCATTCTGCAGATGCAGTAGCACAGACTCAGAAAGGTAATCATCTTGCCCCAGATCACAGTTACTAAGTCTGGAGAGAGAATTCAAGATCAGTTCTGCCAGTCTCCAAATCCCATGCTCTGCTTTCTATATTCATATTTTATCTTTAAAGGATACCAGAGTTCAATATTATTTTTAAAAAATTTAAAGTTTTTCCTACGATGTTTGCTTTCTTTTCTAGGTGTAGTCCCCGTGCTCTTCCCATCCCTGCCTTGGTCCTAATCCCTCCCTCTTCCCTGAAGAATGTCTCTGAATTGAAGTTGATTGTTTATTTTTGTTTGTTTGTTTTGTTGTGATAAGGGACCGATCACAAAGATCTACAAAGAACTCACAGTACTTAACAAAAACAAAGACTCCAGTCAAAAAATGGGCAGAAAAACTTAAAAGACACTTCTCCAAAGAGGAAATGCAAATGGCCAACAGGCATATGAAAAATGTTCAAAATCAGGGAGATGCAAATTAAAACCACAATGAGATACCAGCTTACACCAGTAAGAATGGCACATATTAAAAAAAACTAGCAACTACAAATGTTGGTGAGGATGTGGAGAAAAAGGAGCCCTCCTACACTGCTGGTGGGAATGTAAACTGGTCCAACATCCATGGAACGATGTACAGAGTTTCCGCAGGCTGCTAAAAGTGTAGCTACCATATGACACAACAAAACCACTTCTAGGGATTTACCTAAAGGACACAAAAACATTAATTCAAAATAATACATGCACCCCTATGTTTATGGCAGCATTATTTATAATAGGTAAGACTTGGAATAAACCCAAATGCCCCAAATAGATGACTGGATCAAGAAAACGTGGTATATATACACAGTGGAATACTACTCAGTAATCAAAAAAGATAAACTAGAGTCATTTGCAGAAACAGGGATGGAGCTTGAAGGGATTATGCTCAGTGAAAAAGTCAGAAGGAAAATGAAAACTACCAGATGGTTTCACTTATAGAAGGAATGCAGGGAATCAAAACTAACAATTAGAGTAACTACATCGGGCCTCCCTGGTCGAGCAGTGGGTTAAGCAACGCACTATGAAGCAAACCGCAGCCACTGCAGCATGAGTTCGATCCCCGCCACTGGCCAGGGAGAAAACCCACATGGCGTAGCAGACCTCTCCTGCCTTGCCCGCTGCTCCCCTCAGCAGTGTTTCAGTCAGTTTGTCTGTTCTGCTCCCCACTCTGTCTCTGGTGAATCCTCTCACCGCCCTAGATTCTGGCCTGTACCCCAGCTCTTGTATGTATAAATAAATAAATCTTTTAAAAAATAATAAAACAACTACATCAAGAGTTCAATATTGTTAAGTTAATAAATCCGTGGGAATGCATGACTGAAGATCACTTACATTGTTTCTTCGTAGACCTGAACTATGTTTTTGGTTGAGCCTTAAAATAAACAAAAAGGTCTTCTCTCTTAAAAAACGCTCTGGTGGGGTAGGGGTTAAAGTCTTAGTACTACCAAGCTTACTCCAGCCACTGCAGCATGAGTTCAACTCCTGGCCAGGGAGGTCACCCACATGGCGCAGCAGACCTCTCTGGCCTTGCCCGCTGCTCCCCTCAGCCATGTATTTCAGTGGATCCAACTGTTCTGCTCCCCACTCTGTCTCTGGTGAATCCTCTCACCTCTGAACCTCTGGACTATGCCCCACTTCTTGTTTGCATAAATAAATAAAAGTAAATCTTTATTTAAAAAATTTTTTAAATTTATGCATACAAGAGCTGGGGTACAGGCCAGAGGTACAGGAGGTGAGAGGATTCACCAGAGACAGAGTGGGGAACAGAACAGGCAGATTGACCAAAACACACTGCTGAGGGGAGCAGCGGGCGAGGCAGGAGAGTTCTGCTGCGCCATGTGGGTCCCCTCCCTGACCAGGATACAAACTCGTGCTACAGTGGCTGTGGGTAGTTTCACAGTGCTGTGCCTTAACCTCTTGCACCATCATGGAGGCCCCTAAAAATAAATATTTAAAACAATGCATTTTCCCCAGTGTGTTCTTTCCCATGGCATAGAATCACGCTGAATAACAATAAATGGTACAGTTAGCTGGCATGAAATCAGAATCTTTCAATGGGGCAATGATAGTGGAAGATGGAAGGCAGCTCAGCTCTTTTGGGTTTCAGTTCAAGAGACCAACATGGACTTTTTGGGTCCACATTTGGGTTCATCTGGCGGTTACCAGTCACTACTTCCATGTTGTCTGAGTTATATCCCCATGCTGTAAACCTGAAGTGCGAGGGCGGGGAGTCGGTGCTCCATTTGCTCTGGTCCCTAAGATTGGACCTCTGAGTCTGTCTCCAAAAAAGGTCAGTGACTGACGGGTCTGAGGATTTAGAGGAAGTGCCCATCCAGAACAGACAGGTCCACATTGACTGATACCGTCTATGTCTGCCCCATCACATAAGCAGGCTTTGGATAAGGAGAGATGAAGCCTATCGCCAGAGGGGGCGCTTAAGAATTGTCCGACTTTTCTGCAGAACATTGTCAGTAGAGCAAT
This sequence comes from Galemys pyrenaicus, assembly GCA_019455555.1. NCBI lineage: Eukaryota > Metazoa > Chordata > Mammalia > Eulipotyphla > Talpidae > Galemys > Galemys pyrenaicus. Next base: position 113,995 of record JAGFMF010011861.1, read on the forward strand.
TGTCCTGAGGCTGAGTTGCTGAGACAGGACTTGTTTCCTAAGTGCTAAGTGGGATGAAGGGTTGATAACCCAAGGAGTAAATCCTTACTAGCTACAGAGCACCCAGAAAGAACTTGCCTAAGCTATGAGTAGTTTTCTCATCCCAACTTCAATATTCCATTGCTGCTCATTTTAATGAGATTGTATTTGGAAGACTGTATTCAGAAAGGGAAGCTCGAATCCATTTTGGCCTTTTTGCATCCTTGTTTTTCTTAATGGGATGTATGTGTGTGTTGGGGGGTAGGAGGGTGTTTCTCTCTATGGAACAGTGATTGTCGCGGCGAACTGCCAGCATCCCAGAGCAAAGGTCTCCAGGCAGGGGTCTGCCAGGTGGTGTGGCTTCCACACAGACCCTCTTAGAGCGGGACCCTCTTAGAGCGGAGCAGAGGGCTGAATTTGAGGAGGACCCATGATTTCATTGTGATGTGAATGCTCTGAAGAAAATGGGGTAAGAAAAAGGCTTTTGGGGAAGAGGCTGAATGGAAGACGAGGAAGCCACAGCTGAGCTGTAGTTCTGACTGTGCCCCTCCGCCCACTGAGACTCTGGGAAGGTTCTCGCACTTTGGTGGACTCAGGATTATTCTTTGTAAAATGAGGGGGTTGTAGCTCCAGCTCTGACATGAAGAAGTGATGATTTAGTTTTTCTACATCACACATCAGATGCTACCAGTGCATTAGGCAGAGCAGACACAATGGTTAGGGCCCAACATACTTTCAGGGGCCTGTGAACATGTTTTAATTTCTTTTAAAATCGAAAGGAAAACTTGAAATTTTAAAGATTATATTGACTTTTATACCAACACAGTCGTGAATAAAATGTGTCTATAGAATAAAAATACATATTATATAGTTTTATTCTTTATATATAATTTATATACAGTGTATGCATATATAGTACATATGTTTGTGTTTATGACTACGTTGGTTTATATAAACACATTGTGTACACTATATAGAAATATATATAGAATCTAAAATACATATAGTTTATTTATACATACACTATACTATATAACCTACACATGTAGCACATATATACACTATATGCAATATACATTATATATAGAATCAATGCAGTTATAAATCGTAAAAATATAAATCATATATTGTATAAATCTGCATACATAATTTGTATTTAAATATTATGTTAATTATATATTACATGATATTTTATGACTGCATTGATATATATAGTGCATGTATATACCACTGCATGTATATATATATATGCTATATGTACAGTATATATGTATGGTAGGGACTCACAAATGCAAAATGCCTTTGGACTTACAAAAATCATAATGCGCTGCTGTCACAGGCTTCCTGATCTTTAAAGTCTATTTGTACTTTTTTCTCACTCAGTTCACATTTTTTTCTTAAGGAAATTTATTTTTTTAAAAGTTATATTTATTTTTGCACATAAGAACTGGGGTACAGGCCAGAGGTGTGTGTGTGGGGGGGGGTGAGAGGATTCACCAGAGACAAGAGTGAGGAGCAGAAAAGTGGATGTACTGAAGAAATACACTGCTGAGGGGTGCAGCAGGTGAGACCTCACTGCACCATGTGGGTTACCTCCCTGGCAGGGGATCGAACTCATGTTTCAGTGGCTGCAGAGAGCTCCATAGTACTGCGCCCCAACCCGCTGTGCCACCAGGGAGGCCCAAGAAATATATTTAAAAGAAAACTGTATGAAAACTCCCATGAATGGAATGTTCTTATCATAAATTGATCTTAATAAACGTTTGCCCGCTAAAGGCTTTGATTCTGAGGCTACTTACTCTACGCGGGTTAAATAGGGATGTCAGTGAGTATTAGAGACGCATCAAAGGTACACTAGCATGAAACAGAGATTCTCCTGACAGAATCAGCAGGACTGAAAAGTAATTGAGATGGAAATACTTCTCCACTAGGCGATTCATTATTGTTTAATGCCAGGTCCCTGTGCCACATAAATCACCTGCAACACCCCCAGCACGTGTACCAAAACAGACCCCCTATAAGTTGTAGCTCTACCTTCTAACTGCTAAATTATTTGATTTATGAACAGATGTTTTGTCAGAAAAATGCAGAAATGGATGAGTAGGAAGTTTAGGTATTGAGGGAAGAATTTAATAGTGCTCAACGGTGTTAAAGACATGGGCTTATACTACCCAAAAAGGATTTGGACTTGCTACTGGGAAAAACATTTGGATAATCTGTGGTGCAAATCAGTAGCTGATAAACTAAAAGGAAGTTTTAGAATAACCTATGCTGTGGAATGACCAGAAGGATAAAACCGATACTGTGTGACAGTATGAATTCAGACAAGTGGGATGGATGAATCTGAGACTGCTCGTGATTATTTCAGAGTTCTCGAATCACATTTGTAATCTGAAGCTACTTACTCTATGTGGGTTAAATAGGGATGTCAATAGAGTGTACGATACAAGAAATTATAAATAACCCGTGACGGTGATGTTCCACTGCCATTTCTCTAGTCTTTCTTCTCTCCAAAATACGTTTAATACGAGAGCACTCCTCCCATATCATATGAACTCCGGATAAAAAATATTCTTTCAAGGGAAGCTAAAGCCATTTTTGAATGTGCCAGCACAACCACTGCCTCACTGGGTAATAAGAGAGCAGCCAGCCTGGCGCTCATTCATTTGCATCTGTAGGGCACAGGCAGATGAAGGGGAGTGTTCTCAAAATAATGTGTGTATCAACTCACCAGGCGAGCTTGTTAAAGATGAGACTGCTGGGCCTAGCTCCGGGGGTGTCTGGTTTCTTAGATGTGGAAGGGCACCCAGGGGGTAGTCACGTGGGGAGACCACAGTTCTTGTCTTCATTTTTGTCAGGATACATACGTTTTCTCATACGCCTATAATGACTTTCCATCATAAATAGAAAGTTGAATGATGGCTGTGTGTGTGTGTGTATACATATAGTGTCACTGAGCATTTGAATTGTTGCGGGCACCCAGGCTACAGCAAGGCTAAAGTTGTACACTCCAAATTGTAACTTGCCTGGAGAATGAGGTGAGTGAGTGTCCCTAGGAGATCCCAGTAAGATCACAGGTAGATTCCCAGAAAAAAGAATATGGACACAAGAAGTTGTGCACTCCGTGGACCCCTCTGGTGGTGCAAGGGGTTAAGCGCCGCACTATGAAGCATCCATGGCACAGCAGTGTGAGTTTGACCCCCGGCCAGGGAGGGGACCCACATGGCACAGCAGACCTCTCCTGCCTTGCCAGCTGCTCCCCTCAGCAGTGTACTTCAGTCAGTCTGCCTGTTCTGGTCCCTGCTCTGTCTCTGGTGAATCTTCTCACTACTTCCTGCCTGCTGCCTTTGGCCTGTACCCCAGCTCTTGAATGCATAAATATGAATGAATAAAAATCTTTCTTTTTAAAAAAAGTTGTACACTCCAAATTGTAACTTGAATATTTTGTTTGCTTGTTTCCAGCCGCCCACTCCCTGTGCCATCACTTCTAGAGTAAAGGAGATTTAAGAAAAGAAATTTTATTCTGCAGTAAAGGAAGAAGAAATTTCCAAGATTGATGATAAAACTTATTATATTAGTAAAACAAGATCCTTTTCTCTTCCACTCCTCTGCAGACCTTTTAGCTATAATCTCCCTCTTTCCTACCCTTTCTTTTTCTCTTTTATTTTACTAAGTATCATTAACACTGAAAACAGCATAGGGAAAAGAATACAAAAACAAAGCTACCACTAACTTTGGCAAGTAGATATGTGACAGGTAACCTATTTATGCAACTACTTTTATGCACCCGTGTTTCTGCTTTCTCTCACAATCGAGTTATGTGCCTAAGTGCTGGATACTAATAAAAATGGCTACAATTTACTGAGCTTCTAATACATGCTCAGTTTTGCACTACACATTTTCCACTAGTGTCATCTTTATTTATCACAACTTGATGAATTACTTTCACCTTCATTTTATAAGTGAAGGTGCTCTGGTGGAGGGAGAGCTATAGTGAACACATGTGAGGACAGAGGTTCTATATTGTCAAAATATGAACAAGGATATAAAACATGGAACTTCATCAATACAAATTTAAAAATAAAGTATTCTGAAAGCATCTAGGGTGTGGGGTGAGGAGTGGCAGAAAGGAGAGCAGTGGGGGAGATGTACAGGTTACAGGCGGGAGAAAGGAAATTCACTCCAGTGTTCCTGTAGTCAGAACAGTTGAAAGTACCCGTACAGATCATGACACGTGGACAGATTTAAGGAGGGAACAAGTGGAAAAAAATAAAAACTAAAGTTAAAAAAGGAACTTAAAACAAGAAATTAGTTTTTTCACTCTATTCACATGCTTTTCAAAAACCATTTGAGCTCTACAGATTCTACTAGTATATTGGTATATACCAGCAAAATTCAGTGTAAAGCTAGTCCTCTAAACATATAATTCTGACCATTTGGCTCAGTTTGTTAAGACCTCACTGTCTTCAGAACAAAGTCTAAGTTTCTCAGCATAGCCTTTCAAGGCTCAAACTATTGAATTCAATCTACTTTTTCCAGATAAATCTCATACCACTCTGTATTGGCAACACTCACTGTTGCATGAAAGGTCTTACCTGTTCATGCTTTTGCTCATGAATGGAATATTCTGAAATTTGGGCCTCCCTCTTAGATATAGCCTTATGCAAGGTCATCTTTTGCTCCTCATAGTCTTCTGCATCTTAGTAGTCACGCAGGTCACTATGACTAGTTCGGACTGACGGTCTACTACAGAAGGGCTGTGGATATCTTTAGGCCAATGCACTTAGAAGCGGTTATGAAATGAACAGATAAACTAATGTTACCTCTATAAATAATCCTGCAATGATTCTAAAAAAAAAACAAAAAAACAAAAAAAAAAAACCTTTGTGAATTCCCTTACATTGCCAGAGACACCTGGAAGGCCTATGTTTAAATGACAAAGCTACAAGATGAAAGCAGCCTGGATTCTTAAGTCACCACCTGGAAGGGAGCTGCTCTAGAAAATGAACTGGACTAAAGTAAATATTGTGGATTGAGAAAAATCTTTGTGGGGTTAATTCACTGAGATTTCAGAGTTAATTTTTAACTTAGATTAAGCTAACTTATTCTGATTAGTATGCTATTTCATATTGTCAGCTTTACCCCAGAATGAATTTATTTATTTATTTTAATTTTTAAAGATTTATTTATGCATACAAGAACTGGGGTACAGGCCAGAGGTGTGGGGGTTGAGAGGATTCACCAGAGACAGAGTGGGGAGCAGAGAAGAACAGATAGACTGACTGAAATACACTGCTGAGGGGAGCAGCTGGCAAGGCAGGAGAGGTCTGCTACGCCATGTGGGTCCCCTCCCTGGCCAGCAGCAGGGATTGAACTCATGTTGCAGTGGCTGTGGTTTGCTTCATAGTGAGTTGCTTAACCCACTGAGCCAACAGGGAGGCCCCAGAATGAATTTATTACTTTTTTTGTGTCCTCAATATATACCTAAACTAGGGTAATATCTAAATATATATTGAAGTACACTGCACGCACACACACACATGTAGAGCCATAGTGTAGGTATGTAGCAGCTCCCATTATACATACATGCATATATATTATGTACACACACATATGTTATACTGATATACCATGAAATGTTAGAACTCATATGTAGGAAGGTGACCGTAAAGTGTGGGGTCACTGCTTTAGGGAGAACTAAAACCTTACTAACCACTACATGCTCAGTTCCTTACACGGTATAAGGAAATTAATAGGCTCTCAATAAACTTTCATTTAAGGACCACGATAGTATGATTTTCTCTTAACTAACCCAACTTCTCCATTACTTTTATTATAAACCTGCAATATAATAGGAATAAGAGATAAGTTTCTGGGTGTAATACGTAAATATATGTATAATCATCTCGATGAGACAAAATTGTGTAATTATCTACTACACAAAAGAATGGGTGCTTCTTTGTCCCAAATCACATTCATATGGGACCAAGTTATTAACTAAAGCTGCAAATTCACAAGATATATGGAAGAATTAATTCTTTGAAGTGAGAAAATAACACAAAAACACCGATTCTATCCTTTCATCACAGTCCTCTATCACAGCGTACAAGCAGATTTCAATATCCCAAAGAGCCTTTGAATCCAATGGATTCAAATGTTTTTAATTTACCATTGTTTATGATAAAATAAATGTTATTCTGATTGATTGGCAAATGTCTACCAGCAGCAATACGAGCAATTATGTTTGACATGGAGACATTATAAAATCTATAACCCAAACCTTTAAAGCCCGATTTGAAATGTCAAATTTGACTTATGAGAACCAGTTATAATCTTGCTTCATGCAAAAAGCATTAGGTTAATGCTGGAGCAAAGTACTGTTGCCAAGCATGCACTGGCATAATTAATCAGGGATATTTCAGAAACGAACCGTTTCCAAGAGGTTATTGATTTACTGTCACGACACGTTTTTCTTACGGCTGCGCTGGTGCTCTGGAGCTGGGATGCACTGGCATGCATTTTTCAGTGACTAAGCCTTGATCTGTCCTCCTTGATTCCTGCCATCCTGCATTGACATCTGCAAACACTCACACTTGACAGCCTCATGGCTGAGCGTGGTGGCTTCCAGGTTGATTAGGATTAGTGCAGAGGGATTTTGAACTAGTCTGACTGTAATCGAAAGCAGAGAGCCATGAGTCTCCAGAGAGGGACAAGCACCCTGCAAATGACATCATATTAATAGAGAATGTGCACATGTTGACACACACATATGCACACACTCATGCAAAACATACATTAAAATGCATCTATGCATACACACATATACACACACCCATGCATGCATACTAACATAGGTGTGTGCACACAGTAACATACTTAAGGAATAGGAAAGATTTCAGTTTCAATTTTGAAGTGCAGCTCTATGATCTATCGAAGTAAAGTCAATCTCTTCCAGAAGCACTAGTTTAAATGTACATAAAGCAACCATAACTTAGCTCTTTCTCAATGACTCCCTGACATAAGATGATGGTGTCAGAAGCAACCTCAAAGAAAGAAGTAGTCAAATGTTCTCCTAAAGACTGCAGAGTAAAGTCTAGAAGAATGGAAATTTCGCACATGGTTCAAACAGTTTTCTCCCGAGCCTCTTCATTTGGATTTGCACACTTTGAACACAAGGCAATATTGATGGTTGTAGAAGTGTGAGTGGGCAGATAGTAGGTGGTGGGTGTAAAGAGCCCTCCAAGAAATGGAGGACATCTGTTACGCTGGGCACAGCACATCAAATTCAATGCCCCTTCTAGGTCTTTGCTCAAGACACATTCCCTTCCAATTCTGTTTTGCTTCGGCTGCACTAATGACTGTGCTGACAATTCTGAATCCATCAAATGGGGACTCTCGTGACTGCTTAAGCGCTGCTCACTCCACTGAGGCAGAGAGGAGACGGGCCAGGGAGCTGTTCACCATTGGCTGGCTACCTGATTTCTAGCCAACTGGAGACCTTCTGGACCTCAGGTGCCACAGGAGTCCTTTTCAAGTCCTGGAAAATTGTGTCTACATCCTCAATGCTACATTTTAAATGCAGTGTTTATATCTGCCCTTCCTTCCTCTCTTGCTGTGAAAAATTTCAGTGTAAGTGTAACATATACAGAAAAGTACACAAATAAAAAGTGCCCAGAAGAGGAATGTTCAAAGTGATCAGATCACAGGAAACTGTGCGTGACATGTGTCCCTTAGCAGGTCCCCTTCCATCCCTACATGTCACACTAATCCCTCCACAATCACCACGGCTCTCATTTTGAATATCTGGTATTAGTTTTGTCTGATTCTGATATTTATATAAATGGGTTATACAGCATGGTTTTTTGGCATATCTGCATCTAGCTGTTTTTGCTCAATATTACAGTGGTGAGATACTGCCACGTTTCCTAGCTTCCTAGCTCTTCCCAGCTCGTCTGTTTATGAGAGATGCTGCCATAAACATTCTTGTGCAGTCTCCTTTGGGTGCACACATATTTGTACTCTTCTTGGGTATATATGGAGGAGAAGAATTGCAGGGTGTGATATTGAGCATAGAGTTTTAGTAGATAAGGTCAAAGAGTTTTCCAAAGTGATAAGACCGAGTCGCATTCCTATTAGCAGCGTTCCACTTATGCCAAGTCCATGTCAGTCTTTGTGTGGCTTCTTCATTTCTGTCATTCTCATGCTTCCCTTTAAATTGCAGTGTTTTGTTCCTGACTTATATAACCACTGGACCTAAGTTACCCACGCGGCCATAGTGTTGCAGGTCAGGTTCCCCGCGGAGCAGACTCCGAGATGGAAATCTGTATGAGGAAGTTTAACTAGGCAATTTCTGAGGATCAGACATATCAGCGGAAAGAAGGAAGAGTGATGGCAGAGGGAGATGTGACCTCAACAAAGGCCTTTGTGACCCCCACCAGGAGCTCTGAGCTGAGTTGGCCCTTCCCCGTTGTCTCTCAGTGGGGTCAGGGGGCTGGGTCTTGAGACTTAGTGTGGACCAATTACAGCATGTGGGCTGCCCTGCAGGAGGGGACTTGACCATTAGCAGGTCAGCTCTCTTCAGATGAGGGTTCTTGGAGGAGACTTAGAACCAAAAGCTGGGAAGTAAGTCCTTCAGGCCCCCCCAAAGTGGACCTTGTGGTGCTTCACAGCCTCCACTGAACATGAAGGCTCTTTGTTCAAGTCGCATTTCCCTGCAGGTTGCATGTCTTGGCTATGTAGTCAGCGGTATAGCCAACAAAAACTCTGTAATTCACTGAGGGGATACCTACAAGGACGGGGTGTGACTATCTGCAATTGTACCACCCAGCTGCATGGACACTGGCCTAAATTTACAGGGACTTAGTGTTTCAGGAGACAAGAAAACAGTTGGGATATGGTAACATTCCTCATTACTGCCTAACTTGGGAGTTATAAAGTCAACTACTATAATTTACGTAGGATCATGCATGACTAACAAGGCTCCTTGACAAGGAACAGGGTTTCTTACAAAACAAGGTTAGTGTTGACATTAACTGCTTTTTAAAACTCATTCTTAATTTGTAGACACTCAGCACTTTAGTTGGATGAATAAGGCACATGCTAGACCATCTAGTTTGGGTCACTGTGGGTTTGGGCTCTAGGAAACACAGACGATCACACAAACGATGGAAATTCCATTCTCAGACTGTGCATCTGGGAGGTGTGGCTGGAGGGAGAAATCACTTCAGGATTCTTAACCAGATCACACAAGTGACCTTTGGTTTTATTTTTCCTTTTGGCCTAATGCTTTGTTATTTTCAACCACAGAATGATATTCTAAATGACTTTATTTCCCACACTGTACATATTAAGTTATAATCCTCCCCCATTTTAATATAGTATTTCAAAGGCGTATTTTGGCCAGTTTCAGATCAGTATGTCATCAACAATATTACTACCCTGTGCTCATGGTGTTCAGCCAAATCAAAGACACCCGGCATTTTCATTAGCTTCTGCAGCCTAATCCGGGGTACAGATACATTTTTGTGAGCTTAAACAAAACCTGTGGACTCTTCTCCCCCTGGCTTCTAAGAGTCAGGTCTCCGTTCTGCAAATATCTTAGGTAAATAGAAAAGTCCCCAGTGAACACAGTGATGAGTGGAATTTATGTGTTTTTACCAGGAGACTTCCTCCCTAGAGGAGACTGAGCTTTGAGGGTTGTTAATCAGCTCCTCTCTTTAGGTTGACCCCCTTTCTCCAGCTAGCTTATCTCCTGATCCAACATTCTTGGTAGTCATGAATCACAGCCTTCTGTGAGTCCCCAAGAATGAGGAAGGATGAGATCAGAACTCATTTGAAGCTTTGAGAATCTTTTCTGTTTCAAGAATCAGTGAAGATGAAGGTAAAAATGTTGGGAGAAAGATAGTTCAAAGGTTAGAAAATGAGGAATGTTATGGATTGCATGGAATACCTGGAGTACCTGTGTGCTGTGCTATCCAAAGTAGTCATCCAAGGATGACTTGGAGAAGTGGAACAGCCTAGAAGCATACATCAGTACATTTTTAAAAATAATTTGTGAATGTGATCAAAGAATGAAGGGTTGGTAGGAAAGGTAGGGAGAAAACCTAAAAATAACAGGTGTCAGGCCTCCCTGGTGGCGCAGTGGGATGAGCGCCGGACTATGAAGCATCCACAGCACAGCAGCGTGAGTTCAATCCCCGGCCAGGGAGGGGTCTCATATGGCACAGCAGACTATTCCTGCCTCATCCACAGCTCCCCTCAGCAGTGTGTTTCAATCTGCCTGTTCTGTTCCCCACTCTGTCTCTGGTGAATCTTCTCACCTCCCACGACTCTGGCCTGTACATAAATAAATAAGCAAATAAATAAATCAGGTGTCCTTATAGTTAAGACGTGGCCTCAGAGGGCCCTTTGGAGTTTGTCAAGGAGAAGCAACACAACTTCCAGCATTTGAACAAAGACATTGGATCCTTAGGTCCTTGAGCAGACGGTGTTTGACAATGTAGACAGGAACAGGAAAGGGAAGCAGAGAGTGGCAAGACACCAGCAAGGGCCAAAGTTGCTTTTCTGAGTCATGACTACTCTTTGAGGTTGAGTTCTACAGCTTTGCTTAAGATGCTTCTTGATTATTTTACAGTTTTGGATCAGTTCTGGACAGATCATCGCAACTGATTTTTGTTTCATACCTGCAGTGAATGGACAGGAACAATCTCATTCCCATTTCCTTTCCATCTGTTATCTGTAAAGCCTACAGCTAAGCAGGATTCTGTACCAGAGCAATCAAGAGAAATGTCATTGAGCAATATCTGGATGTCCCCAGTTCAGCGAATGAAACGCACCATGTGAGGAGCACGGTCTTTGTCTTGGCTGCTGGGAGAGCTGGGAAGGACCTGCATGATGCTTCCCCAGAGTAGGTGTTTAGTATATTTTTGCGGGATGAGGACATGGGTGGGAATTCGCAGGAACAATGTGGATGCTGAAGGCATGACTCGGTTACTTTTTGTCATTTTGAATTCACAGAGAGCATGGGGGGTGCCAAGGTCTGTCTATCAGGGTCTTTCTCAGAAAAGTTTCCCCTCTGAGTGAGGTATATTGTGTTGGCGTTTGCCAAACTTAAATTGCATCCATGTTAAAGAGGAAAAAGGGCTTTAGCACATTCCTTGGGGGAATGGAAACAATTTATTTTGTTTGTTTCTAATGGAGAGGGTTAGCTCCAAAATCTCACTGTGAGGTCTGAGAATCTGGGTTGAGGGCTGCCAGGCAGCCAGGGAGGGAGAAAGGGACCCAGAGAAGAGTTTGAGAGTCACTGAGACCTTAGAAGTGACTGAGACAGCAGGAGCTGCCAGTGACAAAAGCAACGCGTAAAGCAATGTGTGAATTCAGGTCAGGGAGAAATATTTATTTAAATACTATACGGGTAGTTGTGTCTCATGATTACTTCATTTTTTCTTAAATTTGTTCGGTTTTGTTTTAAAATGAAAGTCTTCCTGTGCCGCTCAACATAAACAACTACAATAACTTTGGAGATGGGAGGGCAGGTAGAGTGGCTTCTGGGTCTTGTTTTATTTTATCTTTCCTTTGATATTCAGAAAATGAAACTGCCGGGCTTACAGTTCACCCTGCCTCAGAGAAGGAAGCACCGGCAGTACTGCAAATGATCCCTTTACCAAGACTCAGATTCCCTACCAAGAACCGGATGATGAAGAACATAAGCATGATTTCCTAGCCGCTGGTGTCCCGTGGAAGTATATTTTATAACATGATTGAAGCCCATCTGAAGGGTGGTCTTCACATCCGAGCAAGAGTGAGCGCTATTGCTGCAAAGCTGCATGTCAGCTGACAGTCTCAAGGTGAACATGGGCAGCACAAATAACAAGAAAATGCATCATTCTGTGTTCCCAAGCCTGTAATAAGACTGCTGGTGTGTTCAGTGATATACTGTCTCTTTTTACTTTCAGCAGAGAGCAGTATGCTTTGGGTCTTCAAGATACTGTTTGATTGCTATACAGAAACTAATCAATAACACGCAGGTAAAAGTTTCTGCAGGGCACATCAATCCTAGCATGGGGAGACCAGCTGTTGTGAGGTTCTGGATTGGTGCCAGGTTCCAACTGGGGAGTCTCAAGGAAATGATCCTGAATCTGGGGCTTTGTTTAGATTTCAATGAACATAATCGGGCGACATCTGGTCCCCCACCTTGTGCTGGCTGGGTCACACTTCCTCTGCCATGGTTCTGGGCACCTCCTGCAGGGCTTTCTGTGAGTGCCAAGTGCCAGTGCCCTGCCCGTCACCAACTGCCAATCAGTTTTTCACAATGGGGGACAAAAAAAAAAAAAAGGAACGTGGGGGCCTGGGGAAGCCTGCTGAGCACGACTCATATAAATGATCTTAAAATACAATTTGGGTCTCAGCACCCCACAAGTTACTGGACATGAGACAAAAGAGAATTACAAAAATAACTTGGGGGGAGGAAAAGCTAGCAGAAGGGAATGAGGATAAGCATTAGGAATTAGCAGTGTGGGGCACAGGTAATGGAAGGCAAAGAAAGGGTGCAAGAATTAATGAATAAAAACTCACAATAAACATGGTAATATGTGCACGCTTACTGATAAGCGGTTACATTCAAGCGAAAAACCATTTTCATATATTAAATTAGCAAACCTTTCTTTTAAGGTATGAATACTTAATGCTGCTATATTGAGGTGGAAAGCACACAGTTCTGAACAATTGACAAAGAGTACGTTAAAACCAGTTTGGTAACAAATTGAGCTTATTATGAGGGGCCACAAACCCCTTTGCAGGGACTATACTCAAATTTCTATAACCCATGCTAAAAAAATAAAAATCAGCCTAAAAAAATCCCAAAACATATGTAAGCTAAAATGCATCCTTTCTCAGTTTAGTAAAGATATTTTCCCTAACACAATTTAAAATAGCAAAATAAGAGAAATTATCATAATGATCTACAATGAGGGAATGATTTTTAAACTAAGATATGTATCCAGTTAGTGGAATATTATATAGCCATTAAAAATATGAAGAAAATTTGAGATGTGAAAGAACTAATGCATCAAAGTATATCTTGTATCAAAGAAGATTGATATTTCATATTCAGCAAACAATTTTTATTTGTACAATAATGTAAAAGGAACATATGATGATGCTAACAGTGATTTCCTTTGAAACACCGTGAAGGATTATCTGTTCATTTTCCTATATTTTTGAACATTCTTTAACTTGTATTACTTGATTATTAAAGTTAAATTCATAAAGATGTTTTAAAGTACACTAAAGAAAAAGAGTACAGGAAAATATTAGAATATGGTGTTTTCAAGAAAATACATAATTTGATGAATCAAGGCATAGCTTATAATATAAATTGAGAGGAGGAATAGGAGAAAGATCAAATGAGAAAGTTCCAAATATCAGAAATAAGATAAGGTGAGGAGGAGAGGGAGGAGCTTGAGTAATTGATAAGAATGGAAGAAAACCGAGGAAAGTACCAGGACATGGCAAGTGAAAAGAAAAACTGTCAGCTATGAGAGGTATAGCTGAATGTTTAGATCACTTTTGCTTCGTTTGAGAACCATTTAAAATTGCTTAGTCACCATAAACAATATTGGGGTAACAACTGTGGTTGTTACTTTTTAAACAGAAAAGAAAGACAACTGGACCCACTGAAGGTGAGGTACTAATTTCATTTCCAGGCACATGGTTATGGCCAAGAGCCATGAGTATTTTAAGTTACATGTTTCCAAGTCGGTCTGCTTGGACACAAGTCCCCTAACAAGTATTCCTTTCTCTTTACCAACTGGATTGCATTCTGCTTATCACTGCTGTTAATTTTATGGATAATATTGCAGGTTTGCTAAGCAGATTTGTTTGAGAAGGAATGTAAAGAGAAAATGAGAAAGGATTGCAACAATAAAGCATATTGGAAACGTCTGAGAAATTGATCACAATGTGTAAGCTATATAGCTCTCACCTCTGGTCTCTCTAACACTTCCCTATTTTGGGAATGGACTTGTGGGAAAATCTATTGGAAATCATAATTGTTATATATCTTTCTAAGATCTTCCACTTGCTAGAATGCAAGCCTTTCTTTGAAAAGGTCTCATTTTTGGGTTCTGTTTGCTATATACTCACTCCCTTTATCTTTTTCTAATCCTGCATAAAATCCTTTCTTTCATTCTAGCTAGAAATCCTTAAAAATCTGAATTTGTTGAAACCCATATATGGTGAACATGTTTCTTGGCAGTAGTTTTCATTTGAAGGCTATGACTTCCCAGAATTTCCTTATTTTCCCTCCTCCTCTGCTTCCCCTTTTCACTTTGCAGCTTGAGGAAAATGATGAAATAAAATAGGGCAGTTCTTATGTTCCACTGGCAACATAAACACAAGGCAGGGATATGAAAATGTTAGAGTTTCTCAAATAGTAAATAACCTCTTACTTGTGGATGGAACATTTTTCTAGACAAAAATGTACCTTGAAAATTATGACATGCTGTTATAGCAACCTGAAGCATTTAGTATTTCCTATACTACTTGGATTATGTAAGCTCATTTATCATCCCTTGGGAGTGTTTAAATTTGCAAGAGGACTCAATATAGATGCTTTTGCTAAGCAATATTATAAAAACACCTCCTCTTGCAAGCTCTTAGATGAAACTCTGTTCTTTATTTAACTGAAATGTCCATGGTGGTTGCAGAAATCGCTGGAAGATTCTTAGCAGCAGCAACTTGAATGTGTCATCCAATTCTATTTCTCAACATTAAAGTAGGTTAGATACCATCTCTTAACTCATATACGTTCTGAACGATAATCATTAAGAGAAGTTGAACATAAACCAAGTTTTGGTTTTCCCAAAGTCCAAAGATTATCAGCCAAATTAAATGTAACATACTAACATCAAAGAAGGAAAAGAATTTCAAGCAGTTTCTTATATTATTGCAAAGTTAGAGTTAGCTTCTTGCTCTCATTAAAGGTGTCCTTAACTAGATTTCTTTTCTACACATGAGGTAATGATAACTCTAAATTACTGAGGCTTCCTCTAACTTCCTAATTTTGCAAACTCACATGCCACCCCCAAATCAAGCCTTGCAGAGATTATAAATGCCAACATAAAAGAGCAGTCAATGTTTTCCTTTTTTATTTCTTTCCTATTTAGAACATCAGTCATTTGTGGGTTAGAGTGAAGTTCTTGGGTCCTATACAGGCTGTTTACTTATGTGTTTGAAATTCCTGGGGCTCTTATTTAATATTTTTTCTCCCACTCTCTTCTACTAAAAAGCTAAAGCCAAAGAGAGAGGAAGTCAGGCTTTTTCACTTGCTTGTTAGTTTTAATGAGCAAAAGTAAGAATGGGACCAACTACAGACTTTAAGTAAAACATACAGGTCAATGAGTTGAAAATTTTTGCAGGTGCATGAGATGAGAAGCATAGTGTTTAAGGGAAGGCTCTGAAGTTAGACATGGGTGGAATTCTAGCTTTCTACTTAATGGCTTAGGACAGAGAGTTAATTTATTTAAACATTAGTTCACACATCTATAAAATGATATTAAAAAGAATAAATACCTAGTGATGTTCTGCAAGTGTCTACCAAACAATATAAGTAAAGCATAGTGGCCGGCATAGAGTAATTGCTCAGTAAAGGTTTGGATCATCATTGTTATATTACTCTAGCTATCGTCTTCCCTTGCTTCTCCCTGATGTTCACTGTATCCCCAAAAGTCTTGAGTAAAATTGGAATAGGGCAGTTTTAACTGGTCCATATAGGAGAGCCATGCATGATTATGGATGAATGAATGAAAGAAGGAAGAAATAGATAAAATTTACTTGTCTCCAAAGAAAAGTATGGGACAGACGTAAATTCCAGCTATTTAATAAACACTGAGCACAACTGTGTATATTAAACTCAAATAGTGGGGTAGAGTCTTTAAGAAATAGAAGACCCTCACTATCTCCATTTACCTCTTTTTACAACTATGGCCACATAATCCACAGAAATTGTTCAGTTTGCATCCAGATCACTTAATCTGAATTCTATGTTACTGAAAATTTTAAGGAATTCAAATGTTAAATGTCCAAAATTAAATTAATGATCAGTTAAGATCAATTCTCATATCCCAAACAAGTGCTCAAACAAGGTATTGACAGGTATTCCTGATGTCTCTTTTAGTTTCTGCTTGTTAGAACACTGAGAGTGTGGAGGGTGGGGTTCATTCCCAACTCTGTCGATGAGCATGTCAGACATGAGGAACTTTTAGATGATCAAGTTCGTGTAGTCTGGAGTTTGGAAAAGCATTTTTAGCTAGATTGTAAAGGAAGCCATGAGTGTGGATAAGCCCACTTTGGAGAAACATATATATTAAGACCAGAAGGGTCTAAAAACAAGTCTTGAAAATGTCATGTTTAATAGTTGGATGATAGAAGGTGAACCGGCAATGCTTAGTAGACCAAGTAGCCAGAGAGACAAAAGGAAATTTAGAAAATGTAGTATCAAGAAATAAAGGGAATGAAGATATAAGCAGTCAATAACATATGCTGAGAAGGTAAAATAAAGTTTGAAAAACGTGTATTGATGTTGTGGCAATGGAAGTCAACACAGAGTTTTGTAAAACTCAGTAGATGATGGGGATGGAAAACAGAAGTGGAATGAGATCCTGCTGGCCTATTTTATGTACTCTTAACTCTTGAGTCTAGAATTTAAGAACTTTTCACGTTGTTGCTTAACTTGTTTTCAACTTAATTAAGCTTTTGTTTATAATCGCATTTTTCTTTGCCTCAGCAATCAATGCTAACCCCCCATTGGTTTCTTTCTCCATTCTACTCGCATGTCTCTCTTTGACTTATCTGCTACTCAGTTCATCAAATACCTTCACTAGCTAGCAGAGGCAAGCTACAGGTAAGAAGCATTTGAGAAAAGAAAAATCTTTAAAAAAAAAGTTTTATGGATTTTGCAAAAGGCTGTATAGGTGCAGATGGAAGATGTTGCTTCCTTTAATACTAGTTAAGATAAAATCATTGTCCTTCAGCAGCATGTAACTCAGCATTGCTAAGTCAGTGAAAACATTACTTCTATTGATGACTTGAGTGATCATTTGTTGCTGGTTGTCCACAACTCATGAAGAGAAAAATGAACACAGCTCCTTTGAATTTGCTCAGTTATGTCCAATATTCTCCAGTTTCATGATGGATTAGACAAAGCAGAAGACATTTGTTTTTGTTTTATGGGTGAGGAAATTGAAGGTTGACCATCTTTACCACTTGTATAGAAGTGATTCAGTCTAGTGGCCTTTATTTTTGGAGGAAACCAAATTTAAACATCACTGATCACCGATTGACTTTCAGGATTGTGGGCGTCAACTTTGCGTTTCTGAGTCTCAGCTTCCTCATCTGTTAAATGGGAATAATAATAATATCCTATGGGATTACGGTGTGCATTAAAATTTACAGACCCACGGCTTGGCCCAAAAAGGCATAAAATAGCTATTAATTTCCTTTCCTTTCCTTTCCTCTCTTTTTAAAAAAAAATATTTATTTATCTTTTTAAAGATTTATCTATTTATGCACACAAGAGCTGGGGTACAGGCCAGAGGCGTGGGAGGTGAGAGTAGTCACCAGAGACCGAGTGGAGAGCAGAACAGGCAGACTGACTAAAATACACTGCTGAGGGGGGCAGTGGAGGCAGGAGAGCTGTCTGCTGCCCCATGTGGGTCCCCTCCCTGGCCGGGGATTGAACTCGTGCTGCTGTGCCACGGATGCTTCACAGTCCTGCACTCAACCCACTGTGCTACCAGGGAGGACCTCCTTTCCTCTCTTTTTTTAACTTGCAAACCCCAATAGAAAGAGCATCATCAACTATATACGGATATCTTTTCTAAATTAATTAATTTTCTTATATATTATTTGTTAATTTTTAGATGGTATTTGATTTTGTTCCTCCAGTGTAGCCACTGCAGTTCTCCTACCACCATAGCACCCATGATCCACATGTGGATATTCTTGACATGGAGGGCTGGAAGGAAGTGACTGAGGCCCAGCATTTTAGAACTAACTCTCCTTTTTCCTCAGATATGTCTGTGCATCAGTAGGAATCAGAACTCATGAGGCGGTCACCCTCGTCTACGGGCTGAGCCGTGGTGCCAGAGAGTGTGCACCTGCCAGGAAAGGGCCTTGACTCTCATCTCTGTTCCCACGGCCCTATAGGGAATCCGGAATTGACCAGATCGCCCATGAAACAAGGGATGGCGTGTTGGCTTGTTAAGACAGCAGATTGGCTGAAAAAAAAAAAATCTCATCTTGGCTATGACACAAGCTCCACATGACCTGTGGCAGATTGCATAAAGCATCATCACAATTTTATTACTTTGCTGAGACATTTAGAAGGAAAATGTTGTGAGAATCAAACCAAAACCAAAACAAAACAAAACAAAAAAAACTCAACCCAAACCAAACCAATGAGACCAAAACAAAACAAAATGAAGAAAAAACAAAAAAAGTGGGCCTGAAACTTTTTGTAAAACGAGAAATACTTAACTATGAGTTTAACATATTCACACACACAGAAATTCCAAAGTATCATAAGTGTTGTATCTGAACTAATTTCAGGGGTTTAACTTTTTTTAAAGGTCCTTGCAATTCTTTGTGGACATCAGTGAATTAAGCTGTTTTGGTAACTTTTTAAAAAACAAGTTATGCTACCTTGAAATGTTGACTCTACATTGTAAACAACATATTTCAAACTCCATTCTATAGTTCAGGTGCTACTAGTGGCTCAGGTGCTACTGACTCCAGGGCCAGAGGTTGTGGGAGCCCCAGTCTCGGAGTTTCCCTGGAATCCACCAAGCACCAACAGGGGCTGTGGGCACCCCCAGCTGCCTTTGAAGCGGACTCAGTGACTTCAGCAATAATGACATTGGTGACTTTGAAACGATTCTTTCCAAAATAGCCATTCACCAGAAAGTCACAGGATTTGTTAAATATTTAGGTTCTGTGGCTCAACTTCATGCTTTAGGGGTAAAGGAGACCAAAAGCTGAAAATGTTTCTAAGACCAATTATATGGTTTCTGAGACCAATTATATGGTTCCCTTTGTCATCGTTGTCCGAAAATGAGGAAAGAGAAGTGAGCATTGTTTTAATTTTCTCATCCACTATTGGTATTGTCATAAGCATTTGTTTTTGAAGGAAATTCTCTAGCAGTTTCACTTTTAAAAAAACAGGCACATAATTTTTCTTTTATTTCAATTTACAGAAAGTTTTAAACAAAGAAAGGAAAAATCTACTGTGAACTGTTGATGGACTGGGAAATTCCACATAAAGTATATTTTGGATAAGGGATTTTTGATAGCACATTTTTATTTCAGCAGAACCTCTTTCCCATACTATTTCATTTACCAGTTCCATTTTACTCCCTTGGCATCCACAGATAATTTTGTTTGGATGTAATGATTCCATAATTAAAGAAAAATTTGAAAATCAGTGAGCAAGAAAAATATCTAAATCAATTAAAATGAAATTTGTTGAAGGCAAATGAAAATCTAGAGTTCAGATTTAAGAATTCAGCAGCACAAATATGTAATAAAAACGGTAACCTCAGAGATCAGATTATATTAGGATCCAAATAAAGGTGTGTACCTATTTACATGAAAGGATGAGAAAATACTGAATGGGAGTAATTTTGAAGTATCAGCCAGTCTCTATTTCCCATTAAAAAAGTCTAATTTCCTTTAGGGTTTTGCTATAGTGCCCATTTCCCAGCCATTTGTTTTCATTGCTTTTCTCCACACATTTACGTTGACATATAAACACTGTCTATATTAGGAAGTTTCTTCTTTCCTTCTCTCTCTCTCTCTCCTTCTCCCCTCTCTTTTTTGTTTTTGTAACACTATTACTACATCTGAAATTCATAATTGCTTTTCAACTGCTAGTCTCTATGTACCTCAGTTATTTGATTTATAAAAATATATATTTTGTTTTGCACCTACACCACCTTTTGCAAAGAAATACACTAGAACTGTACAGTAATAAGAATAATAGCACCATTTTAGTCATATCAGCAGTATAAAAAATGTTCTCCAACTATTCCTGAATCTTTAGAAAGATTAATGATTTGTAGTTACACAGAGTATTTTAAAATTTAGAGAGGATGATGCAACAGAGTCAAGAGAACCACAGAAGCCTTGTGAAGGATTGTCAAACATCATCACACCTAAAAAGAGAGAAACTGTTATATAGCAGCATGTCTTTGCAGAATTCTTTGCAATTTCCATGAAAGCTCTGAGCTCTATCCAGAAAAATCCACATATGTAAACACTCACACACACATGTTCCCAAACTATGACCCCCAATCCGCCCACGAGTATGTAGGTAACTCGATGCTAGTGACTGAATTATGTTCCCACCAAAGGCATGTGGTGAAGCCCTAACCAATATGTAACACATCTGAAAATGAAGATGGGGGCTTTAAAAATGTACCTGAGGTCAAACCAGATCTTAATGATGGGGCCCTAATCCAACAGAACTGGTGTCTCTAGAAGAAAAGAGACACCCGTGGTATGTTGGAATAGAAAATGCACAGCATGAAGTCGATCATTTGCAACCCACACTGAGAGATTTCAGGAGAAACCAGAACTGCTAACACCTTGCTCTTACACCTTTGGTCCTCAAAGCTTCAAGGAGTCAATTTCTCTTGTTTAAGTCTCCCAGTGTGTGGCATTTTGTACGGTAAACCCAATAAATTAATACACCCCATGAATGAATGAACTGTTAATTTATATAGAAGAAAATGTAGTATGATGGGTTGCTGATTACAGACCGCTGCTGCTCCATACACAAACTACTCTGTCTCACGGAGAAATTTAAGAGGTTACTCTATAACACAGTGACTGACGTTTGTACCTGATAGCTTACTTAAGATCACAAAACCAGACATGTTAGAGTAGAAAGGACCTACTTTAAGTGTCTTACCATTCATAATGCACACACAAAAATACTTCATTAGAACAAAAGTTGTACATATCTAAGTTAGCCACTTAATCTGAAAAAAAAAAAAAAAAAAGTACAATAAAAATCAACCACAACTCATCCACCAGCCCATGAATCAATTATTTATGTGAAAATGTAAGAGGAAAATTCTCAAGAATTTTCCATTTCAGGTTGTATTTACAGATGAAACAAAGCAGGCACATCCCTAGACTCTGCAGGATTTTGCTTTCTGAGAGGTTCTAACTGTTAGATGCCCAGGGAACATTCCCAAGTAAATATAGTTGTTTAGAACTTGGACTTTCCCATATAGAACATCCCTGGGAGAAGCCTACACTTCTTCAGATGCCACCCCCTGCTTTGTGAAAATGCCAGAAAGCCACAGAACAACTGAGAACCAAGCATGTTCATACCCTCGCATCCAAGGAAGGCTGCAAAGTGGCTTCCCTTTGATTCCCACATTTTCTCCAGCTCTCTCTCTAATTACCAAGACCTGCTACTGCTGCTTATCATTATTTTTGTTTATTGCTGCTTATCCCAATGGACCCACGTAAGGCAGGAACCCACTACTTTCAAAGGCATTTTCTCTCTGCACGGAAGGAAAGAAGCTTTTGAAGAAAACACAGGGTCAGCGCACTGAGTTCAAAGCGCTCCCCGATGGCTAAGAAGAAGAGAAGACTTCAAAAAGGGAAAGGGCCAGTCTTTGATGAATTGAAATATTCAAAAGAATTTCTTCTGCTAGTTGAACAGGGAGTTTCTTGCACACCAGTGGTTGGGAGAGGAGATAGCATGGTTACTGACTCATGAGATGGAGTATAAACAACCCAGGACTGGGCACTTCAGCAGAGGGGTTCAGTATTGTTGCAGTAGAAATTTTTGTTTAGCCTTAAGCATTTTAAAACTATTTGGAATGGTTCCTTGAATTACACATTCTGAAAGACTTTCAAAATGATTTACTCTCCCTGTTGAAACATTTAGATTTTCAGTGCAAATATTGAGGACTTCATAGAATGAATATACAGTAAATGCATCACTGATAAACATCAGCTTATGGATAAATATTTTTCTTGGGAAGAATCTGTTCATATACAAAGCGCAAGCTGGTTAATGAGTTCCTGATGTTGAGGTATAGGACTCCTAACTTCCCTACGTGGCTATTTGAAGATCTGTTAACTGGAGAATTTGTCCCAGTATGCCAAGTTGAAATTTGGAAAGTATATTCTCATAGACTAATGATGAAAAAAATAAGTGTTGCTTAGTTTGGTTGGCATAATATTTGATATACTGTAGGTAAAAATGACGCTTGCCTTAGCATCAGTTCAGAAAGCTAATCACATTGTTTCTATAAGAAAATCTGAATTTTTAGTTCCAACTAAATAAGAAATACATTTCTAAAACATGATCCATTCAAAATACTTAAAGAATACCTATGGAAATAACAAGATGTGGTAGACAAATTCTAGGATGTGTTTTCAGTGAGCCCAGCTTCCTGGTATTCATGGCTTTGTTTCAGGGTAGGCTAGCTCATTGACTTGTCCCAAGCCTACAGCTTAGGGTGAAGTTGATGGACTGTCCCTTTCACAATGAGTAGATAAGACTGACTTCTGTCTTACTAGCTGATTACTTCCCTTACTAGCTTGATAAGGCAAATAGCTGTGATGGAGGGCCTTATGACAAGAGCTAAGTAGGTGTCTATTCTCTGACCTATAGTCAGCTAGAAACTGAGGTCCTCAGGCCAAACGTCCTTCAAGAACAGAATCCTGCAGATAAGCAAGTGCACTTATAAGAGAGCCTTTCCTACTCAGTTTTTGAAATAAGATCTAATTCTGGCTGACACTTTGATTATACCTGTGGAGATGCTGAAACAAATGACCCCTATAAGCCATGTTTGGATTTCTGATCTACATGTTACCTGAGATGGTAAATGTGCATTATTCTAAACAACTAAGTTTGTGGCAATCTGCAATGGGGCAACAGTAAAAACTAGTAAGTCAAGCACAGGCTCATCTACCTATTCTGACCTTATCCCTGAGTTTGGACTAGCCCATTGCCATTTCAACTAAGTACTTTTTAAAAAATTTATTTATTTTTGTGTAGAACTGAGGTATAAGCAAGAGGTGCAGGGGGTGGTGGGAAGATTCACCAGAGACAGAGTTGGAAACAGGTGGATTTACTGAAATACACATCTAAGAGGAACAGCGGGTGAGACAGGAGAGGTCTGCTGTGCCATGTGGGTCAGTTCCCTGGCTAGGGATCAAACTCAGGCCCAGTGGCTCTGGTGATAGCTTGATAGCACTGAGACTTTAACTCCTACACCACCAGGAAGGTCCCTAAATTCCATTTTCTAAGGGGTGGTGTCTGCATAGCTTGCCTTGTTGAATATCCCAAGAGTTCTCTCTGGTTGAAGTAGCAGTGCTAGATCCAAGATGGCCTCCCCTAAGCAGGTCGTGACACCCACAACGACCAGCTTGTTGCAATATGTGCCAGATGGAGCTGTATAACGTGGGGCCTGACTGGTAACCCAGTCTTTTTTCCATAGGCTATAAACGGGCGACACACAAAGGGCATCAACCAGCAGTAGGGTGGGCTGAAGCAAGAGACACGAGAGAAAGGCAGGAGGCAGGTGCCAAAGAACAACAGAAGCTCTGAGTAAAAAGAACTACGATGTGTGACAACAGCAGAAACCATGAGTGAGCAGTGGGATTGAAGTACATCCTGGTAGAGAGAGGGCAGGTTGTACAGTAGAGTACTGAACCTGGGAGCTGCTATTGGGTTTCCCCAAATCCTGTCAGATGAAGGGAGCTACTCTCCAGCCCCGGGTTACTGGTGCAACATTCTCTTCTCGTGAGGCCCAGCCGTGAGGCTTCCTTGCTGGTTTCATAGCTTCCCTCACTTCCCCCTGGACCCACATCCCCATGAACTTCAGTAACCCATACTAGTTTCTTTCTCACAACCTGAAAGAACTTGAAACCCAGCCCATGTACTCCACCAGTGTCAATAAATACTTAATCACTGATTATTCCATCAATATGATCCTCACAGTGTCCTGAGGAAATAGTTTCAAAGCAACCCTTTGTCCCCACAGAAGAAACATGAGTTAAGGCCACCTCCATGTCTGGAAGCGGCTTTAGGATTTCCGTCCGTGGTGGTCCTTAACATCCGGGTGAAACACTTTAAAGCGGCAATGCGTTCGCAAGTGACAAATTATTTTTTTGTTGTTGTTTTTCATTTTTTTTGAGTTGATATTTGTATTTTATTTTATTTTTTATTAACTTTTTTTATTTATATATATTTGACATCATTTGTAACCCCCATGTATTCCCCATCACCATCTCACCAGTGCACCATCACCTCAGTCCCCTGTGCTCCCGTCTGCCCTCAACCCTCCCTCTCCTCCCTCCTCACCAAGTGTCCCCAATTTACACAAGTGACAAATTATTTTGCGGTAAACTTGTCCTAATTTAAAAAGTATTCATAGTATATAATTATGTACTTAACTTTCAATTAACACCGACAGCCCCTCTTACAAACCAAAATTAAATGTAAGTGGGCGCTGGTCATTTCATTTCCCTTTAATGAAGGAACCTGCCTTCGATGCTGGCAATGAGTATGAATGATAGGTTCTTCTGTTTTACATAGTTTGCAAATTTAAGTTTTCTAAAGGTGACATAATTTCACAGTGTGCCCTTGCCCCTGAATTTCTGTGGAACTTGAAAAAAATAGTTGCTTATACCTTACCCAGGGAGATTCTGACGAACAAAGAATTAAACCAAATGAGGGGCACTAAGGAAGTGGAGGAGAAAAAGCCACTATTTTTTGCTGCCTTGATTCAAGTTCAGTTGACTGAACTCACATAGACTCCTGACTTGGTGATAAGCTGGCCCTGTGCACCACAAGGGCAGGTCTCTGGGTGGGAGGTGCCTGTCTTGAGTTTTCATCAATGATCCCTGTTTGCAGGGGTTAGTCCAAAAGGCTGTTCTCTGAGGAGGGTGGCGGGGCATGTGGCTCTCCTCCCACTATTCCCCTTAAACCCTCGCTAGCCTGACAAGTAACTGAGATAGGAGTTTTTAAAAGAACAAGCAATAGCCTGGTATCTATAATTATATCCTAAATTTCAGGGTACTGGAGCCAGCCTCCCAAGACATAACACTATGCCTTCAAAGCTGTGAGAGAAAGCAGCGCTCTGTGTCGTCCTGGAGCAGATTGTGTGCAAAGGCGAGCCCTGACATCGCTTTATCCAGACACTCGGCGCATGACCATCACTGCCTCCCTCCCCTGGGCTTCAAAACCACATGGATAAGTCCTGGTAGCACTTTCTTCCCTGTAGATATTACACAAAATTATCAGCCTTGTGACACTTATTTTCAAGACTCATGAAAAGCCCACTGACTGTTACTTGTCATCAGACACCCCCAGGGGTTCACAGAGGAGCACCCTGTTTTGGAGACTGACTTTTACTGACGTCGGAGCCAGAGGGAGGGGCCAGTGAGGGTTAAAGCAGCTGGAGCCTTTTAGACAATGGTCAGTGGGCTTTCATGTCCTCGCAAGGAAAAGCCAGATGAACATGGATAGAGCATGAGCTTTTGCATCAGATCCATCCAAGTTCAAATCCATGTCCTACCATTCACCAGCCATCTGATCTGGGGTGAGCAGTGCACATGTCCCTAGGCAGAAGAAGTGAAGAGTGAAGTTTACAGACCTTAGAGACAAACTGCCTAGACTTGAGTCCTGGTTCTCCCACTTACCAGCTAATTTAGGCGATTTCTTTTCTTCTTTTTTAAGATTTTATTTATTTATACAAGAGCTGGGGTACAGGCAAGAGGCATAGAGGGTGAGAGGATTCCCCAGAGACAGAGTGGGGAACAGAACAGGCAGATCAACTGAAATATACTGCTGGGGGCGGGCAGCGGATGAGGCAGGAGAGGTCTGCTGCGCCATGTGGGTCAGCTCCTTGGCTGGGGATCAAACTTGCACTGCAGTGGCTACAGATAGCTTCAGATAGTGCTGAGACTTGTGCCACCAGGGAGGCCCCTCATGAATTTTTGCAACTTAGGGTGGTTCTAAGAATCCCTGACCTTGCTGATGAGAATGGTTTCCTGTAAGCACTCTTCCCTCTAATTTTGCAGCTGGTTAATGCCCACTGTTGGCTGACCCTTCTGAATTCCCTCCGATGGTTGTTTGGTGCATATATATGAGTTGCTCAGTCATTACTGGCTACTGTTTTATGGAGTTCACAGGCAACCACTTATGAAACATTTTTAAAATAAATGCTAAGGTCCACTTCTCTGCTGCATGGATCCAAAAGGTCATCTCATTTAACCCCCAACTTGGGAAGAAGAAGATATGCAACTTTAGGAAGTATCCTAATTTGACACACTCCTGTTCATAGCAATTAACCTGACCAACCCTACTCTAAGAGGTAACAGAATGTAACAGACGGTTTCAAATAACTTACCCAAGTTAAGGCAATTACTAAGCAGAAGCTGGAACTTGAAGCCTGGCCTTTGCCACTTGAACACAGACTCCTAGTCCTTGAAAGCCTGTGCTTCTAGTTACAAGCTGGACAACCTCATAGAAACCTCTGTTGATGATACTTGTTGACTGCATTGCTACAAGGGTTAGAGGTGAGATCAGAGGATACAAGCCACTAGCAAAGGGATGGATCAAAAAAGAAAAAAAATGATAGCAACAGCCATCAAATGTCCAGGATTTCCCTTACCGAAGAGAAAAACTCAACTAATTCTGTAGGAAAAATCAGGATGAAGAGCTCCACTTCTGAGACTCCTTCACTGGTTGAGAGCAAAGATTAGCACCTTCATCCCAAACTTGTTTTTTACTTTTTCAAAGCAATTATCATTCTGCATGATTGTAGTTTTGGGAGGAGCAATATTTACTCTTAATTGGATTTTGTACTGACAGATAAAATGAATAAACATTTTAGTTTCTGAATTAAGAGTATATCAAATTCCATTAAAGTATCAATAAAGTGAAAGAAGCAATAAATTTAGTGCAGAGTCCTTGTGGGGACGGGCAGACTATCAAATCACCATGAAACTCCATACACAAAATCTTCTTTGAAGGCTGTTTGGTATTTTTCTACTTTTGCATAGATCGATGCCATTTCAGAATACTTCACTGCTGCACATATTGTGATGAGAAGGAACTGACACCAAAACCTGCAATTCCTCTCTTCTTGGATTGGCTGACTCCACATCCAGACTTTTCTCCTGGGGAAATAACACCTCTTTCCTTTCTTCTTCCCAGACTTCTTCATTTAAATATCTTGTCTTTCTCAGTTTCTTACAAGTTTGACTTTGTATTTCCTGCTTTCAGGGGTACCTTTTGTACTTATGAACATGTGCTATTAATAACAAGGATTCAAATTGTGATAATTCCTTAAATTGCATGCCACTAGGTTGCCATGGGACCCAATCTGTTGCCAGGTTCACTCAGTTCATCTTTGGGGTGCCAATTCACCTTGAGAAGTACTGCAGGGCTCTCATAAACTTTGTGTAACCCCACTACTGTTTAAATGGCATGGGGTTGGATGATAAAATTAATTGCCCCAAATTCTCATTGCTGATAATTTCTAGATTTGTGGCTTCAACTGTTTATAGAGACAATTGTTAGAAAAAAAGTTCAGATGTTGAATAATGACCACACTTACCACTAAACTAGATTTAATCCCACCTTTCCATCTCCCTTGAATGATTACTGTCAGCATTGAGATCGAATGTATATATTAAAATGTCCTTTGCCAACTTAAAATGGAAGAAATCATTATAACACTGACATGGGTCATGAGGACTGGCAGTAGTCTGGGCAACTCTTCTGAACCACAGAAAGGTGGCAATGCAGAATTCTTTCTTTGCTTAAGCAAGTAACAGAAAGTCTCTTTCCTTCGCTATCAATACCTTAACAATACCTGCGTTACTACTGTCTGTCACCAAACAAAACGTGGGGGTTAACCTAAGGTGACTTAACATCAGATATCTTGAAAGATGAACCTTAACCTGGTCAGAAGATTCCTAGCATTTTGGAGTCGAGGATACTTTGTCTGGTTATTTTTAACCAGGAGGTCATTCAGTGATAAGACTAAAGTTCCAAATAGGTATAACACTATGGGAAGTACCTTGCCAATTCCAAGAATGTCCGGGCTTTCTTTTTTAAAAAAAATAAATTCCTATCCGTGCTATTTTCACAATTTCAGTTGGCATTCCAAGAATATCACTCATGATGACCTTGCCCAGTGTTATTTGGATTTATGATCTTCTTGAATTGCTGTAGTGAAACTTGAATATCCTTGATAGAGTTCCAATCTGCACTTATAGCCTCTTAATTGTTTATCATGGACTGAAAAGGACAACCCAAAAGTTAGTGGGAAAGGAAGAGAGTGAGTTAACACAAGCCCTGTGGAGTATTGAAAACACCTTGTGGCCTGGTACCAGGGAACAGATCTATCACCAGCAAACTTATGTAGATCTAGGATGGAAATAACATTGGTAGAAGTAAAAAAACCCAGTGGGTCATCCATTGAAGGCATCAGATAGGTGTCAGGTTCAACAATAGCATTTTATCTTTTACAGACCACATGCAACTTGGGGCTAAGAGTCTCCTATCCCAGAATTTTTATTTGGGACATAGCCTCAGTCATCATGTCACACAATCCTCCTGCAAAGGGCATCAGACATTACCCCTTGTAGGAAATGGAAGTTTTTAGTATCTAATTAATGGGTGACTAGGTTTATTTTTCTTGAATTTTCCCAATTAAAAAAGATCCAATTAGTTTAGCTTTATCTAGGTGCCATAGTCTGAGACTTATTGGACACATAGTGGCTTGACACACCAATTTCTCTAATCCATCCCTCCCCGGAGCATCCCTAAATTCAACAGTGTGGCCAGATAAAAAGCATCCATGACTTGGAGTGGATCGAAATTCTAGGTCTGCCGTTCACCAGCTGTGAAACTACAGACTTTCAACTTTTCATCAGAAAAATGGGGGCGATCACTGACATTCTTATAAGGTTGTGAAGATTAAACAAAGTGACAGATGTAAACTTCCTTATTATAAAGGTTCAAAATGGCATATTTTACCATTGTTTTTGTTACACTTGTATTCTCATGCCCTTTGATGTGAGGCTGGGTTATGCTACACATGTGGCTTTGGTTCTGTTTTCTCATTTACATACCAACCCTGCTACTCAGCCTAGAGTTTGTTTTCCCTTACCAGTAATGAAAATCCCTTTTTGTTATTTCTGTGATGTGGCTACTTCCTCAGGCTACAAGTGTTTCTCCTGGAATGAGGCTACATTCTCCTTACACTGCTACCGAACAGGCTGACTCTATGTCCTTCTCTCTACTTTTCCTTATTAACCTAGAGAATTAGATATGTTAACACAGATTAAAATCTGATAGGAGGATGTGACTGTAGGATAATGCTCTGGGCTTTATTTCCCTCATCTATAAAATAGAAAGAATAATAGAACCTACCTCCTAGGGTTGTCATGAGGCTCACTGAGCTGAGACTGTCCCCCATTCCTCACCTCTGACATACTTCACAAGTTAGTTAAGGAAAACATCCTGAACTGGTTGTGGTTAATATGATGAAGCCAGGAGGCCACTTGTCACGTTTCAGTGACCTACTTGGCTAACATTTGGTGAAACTATGCAAACTTCTCATTTCATTCATTCAATCATCCATGGTTTGAACATCATGTCAGATTCTATGCTAGGGTGTATGAAAGACATATAATAACAGTCACCTCACTTTTAAGGAACTGCAGTTTGCTGGTTAAGATGGGTCTGTAGGTCTGGATGTGGCAGTGGGAAAATGAGAGGGAAACACATCACATGGCACAGAGAGAGGAAATTGAACACAGGATCCTTCCTGCTTAAGGTACTGCTTGTCCACTGTTTCAGTGAATGCTCCTTGTTTCATCAGCACGCAGTCATACGTAAACATTTACCATCTTATTCTGAAGCCACAGCCATAGCCTACCCCAACAAAGAATAAGAACATGAGTTTTCCAAGCAGTGAGTGTAATCATAAGTTCTTTGAGTACTGAAGATGTTAACAGTCAGCTGAAAAAGATTCAGAAGACTTTGAGTTCTGTTATGGGGTCCCCTTTGCCTACATCACTATCTCCCTCTATTTCAACTCTGAGTATTTCTTCCCATCTTCATAGTCCTGTTCAAATGTTGTTCCCATTGTACATCCTCACCTTCCCATTCTACCTCAGAGTTCCAACTGCATCCTGTGTATACCTCTGATAAAACATTCCTTGTGTTGCAATTTTAATGGGAAATGCATAGGAATCTAAAAATGCCAGTGAATTCGCTGCTTTTTATTCTATTTTGTTTCATGGTGCCTAGTTCATCAGAGTCTTTTGGATGACTAATGTTCTTTTAAGCTGCCCCAGTGAGTGTCAACCTGCCCTGTTAATTGTTTTTACAGGGTCCAAATTTAAGATGAAAAAGATGAAGGAGAAGTTGTCCAAATACTAGCCAGGCATCTCTTCATGGCAATCTTATCCTTATCTTTCCTTTCTAGGGACAATTTCTACTGGTAACAAAACCTTTATGTACAGCAAAGGTATTGCTCCAGGATCTATCTTTCCTAACATTTTCTGGGTATTTTTGGCATTAAAGTTCCTTCAAGAATTCTAGACTTTTTTTAGGGTGAATTAAGCATTGCTCGAGTATCAGTTTCCAGCCAACTCTCTATGACAGGCACCCTTAATTGCCTACAGATTTTCTTTCTCACAAATCAAACTCTGATTTTGTAGGTGATGGAGACCCCACAACTGCAGAGATAGTATTAGCTTCTTCCTCACATCTAAAGGATGAACAATGATTGGTTTGGGGCTTGACAAGTGACCCACACCTAGCAAATGAGATAAAAAACATAGGTCAACTCAAGAGAGCTTTTTTCCAGAGTGAAAGAAACAGTATTTCTTCTATAGCTACATAGAGAGGAAGCCACTATTAGAAAAT
The DNA here is from genome assembly GCA_019455555.1 of Galemys pyrenaicus. NCBI lineage: Eukaryota > Metazoa > Chordata > Mammalia > Eulipotyphla > Talpidae > Galemys > Galemys pyrenaicus. Next base: position 144,986 of record JAGFMF010011861.1, read on the forward strand.
AATTCTGGAATCAACAGGATCCATCTTGTAACCACGAGATCATAATGCTGAGAACAAAAGGTCAACACAGTAAGGCTGGCAGATCAGAAACCTAGAAAGAAACTATATCTTTGGTGGCATTGTGGAGCAAATGAAATAAACACTTGCCCTCTGACTTCTTTTTACGTGAGAAAATAAATTCCTAATTTTTCAAGTCACTGGTCATGTTTTCTGTTACTTTGAAGCCAAAGACTTTCTGATTGTACAATTTCAAGTGTTTTCCTGCTTCTCTCATCAACCTAGACTTGATTTTTTGTCCTTCTCCATATTCTAAACCCTTGTTTTCCCAGCCAAGTTCAGTTAGAGTAGAAAAATGGTTTTTCCAGAGCTGGAGGTAAACTGGCAAGTTATTAATTCAATAGAAGGGAAGCCAAGGGAGACAGAAAACTTCACTGATTTGGCTAGATTATCCATCATAAATATGATACTGGGATCTGGCTCTCCTGATTTCTAGTCCTAGAAATACTGATATACTGATATACTGGGAAGAGTCCTGATATACTGGGAAGCTTGTACGAGCTAAGGGATGGCGTGGCTTTGGCTTTCTAGCACCAGCCTTAGCACTGTTACGTCATCAGATGTTGCTTATAAATGTTTGTGAAATGGGTAAATGTAGCCCCAGCTATATATTATAATCTCATGAGATCATAATTGGCTCCTCAGGGCTCAGGATGGTGATGGCGCAGAGCAGATGCTCAACACATTTTGTTGGGTGGACTCATCGGTGGGAATTTCTAACGCATGTGTGATATTATACTTAAGGTATGAGGGGTTGACTAGTCAAAGGTATTGAAATCCAAAGCATTGGATAATTAATATTAAAAGGGGCAATTCACAGAAAAGTTAAATTTTGCATGCAGGAGCTGGGCAATGGCTTTAGATTTACATTTCATCACCAACTGGCACGTCCAGTCATGGTAAGTTTCTTAACCTGTCTGAGCCTAAATTTCCTGATCTGTAAAAACAGGGGAACACATAGCAAACCCCTCACTAGGATTTTGTGAGCATCAAATGGAATCATGAGAACATGAAGCACATACCCTGGTGCTGGTATGTAGGAGAAATTAACATACATTTGCTGTTAGTGTAGTCTATGTTTTTGGTGAAAATAAAAATTCTTAAGGAGACATGACAAAGGATCGTGGTTTAGAACAGACAAAGCAGTGTCATTTAGTTTGACTTGTTGCAAATGTGTTTTAATGGGGGGGATACTTTTTGGGGGTTTAGGTAGCTCATTTTGCTTATAGCTTGAAGAGAGAAAAAGCTAAGCAGATGGCATGGTGACACAAAGGGCTGAGCCTGCTGTTGCTAGAGCTTGTAAAAATGGAACCCCACGGCTGCCAGCTTGGCCGAGCTTCCAACAAGTCCCACGAAGAGCGTAACTCGCTCTAGAGGGGGCAGGAACTTGGTGGGAAGCTCTCTAAAGTGCAATGAACATTATCATTACATTCATGGCAACTCAACTCAGCACTGGGACCTGGCCCCCGACCTGATGGGAAGCTGCTGTCAGAAAATAGTAGTCAGACGGTGCACCTCAGGGAAAGACTCCAGAGATGGAGTCCTTTGAAAACCCCTGACTCCAGAGCAACAACAAATTACCAACAGATGGCGTGAGTCACGGAAGCCGAGTCTGGGTGAAGCATCTGCAGATTCATGGCTGAGGTCCTGCCCTGCTGGGCTGAGCGGGCACACTCAAGTCCTGGCCCAGATGGCTGCCAAGGTCACCAGGAGGGACACCAGTTCTATGTCCTCTACTCCTGAGAACTGACACAACCTGAAAAGTCCACAGAGGCTTCCCAGGATTAATAAATATTCCCTGAATAGCCTGGCCAGGTAAACCTCGCTCTTCCTTGCTAGTTACACAACAATAAAAATGCAGCAGGAGAGAAAGGAATATGATGGAATCCTTGGGGAGGTATTAAGCAGAAAAATATCACCTTTCTCTCTCTCTTCCAGATACTTATCTCATAGACTTCCTTTTCCAAGCATGGGTGTAGCTTCTCATCAGAAAAATCCTGCAAATATGTACATTTCCACATATTTTCTCTGCCATTATCTTAAAATCATAGCTACCTCCAAAATGAAGTGTGAAAGTATCTATCCAAGTTGTAGATGTTTTTCTTCCTCCAATACACTGCTGAGGGGAGCAGCGGGCACAGCAGGAGAGGTCTGCTGCACCATGTGGGTCCCCTCTCTGGCCAGCAGCAGGGATCGAACTCGTGCTGCAGTGGTTGCGGTTTGCTTCATAGTGCGTTGTTTAACCCACTGCGCCACCAGGGAGGGCTGATCTAATGGAAGGGTCTGTGAGACTGGGTAGAGGGTGCTTTTGAAAAAGTTATTTACATGTAATTTCTGTTAAGGTGTTTACCTGGAAGAACAATTCTTATCTCTTTTTGATGGGGAAAGCAGAATTTAATTTGTACACCTTGCCTATTGTGACTCCCCCACCCCAGTTACCTCCCTAACTGGACATTTCCCACATCCCCACCTGTCCACTGTCTTAGCCTCACCTGTCCACTGTCTTAGCTAAGCTACTTAAGATGGCATCTCAGCATCTAAGGCTTTCTGGGTCTCTCCCTTGTATAAGGAGGTATCCATGTTATTATTAGACATTTCTTGGACTCTATCAATCTGTCTGATGCTTTTCTGAGTTTTTGCCAGTCTAGAAGATCCCATAGAGGTACAGATGATTTCCTTCCTGCACCAGCATTTCCACAATTGATGCAGTGAAAAAGGACAGTTCTCTCTTCCTGCCACATCAGATAAGCATTCCTATCTGTTGCATTTAACAAGTTTGTCTTCTTGCTTTCTAAGATAAAGGAAGTATCTCTAGGAGGATAATAAAGAAGTTAAACATCTAAGGAAGTTAAACATCAGGTGTTAACAAACCGAGTTGGAGATCACCTGAAATCTCCCTATGCCTGCATCAAAAGGACATGCCAACCCTAGGCATCTCTCTCCTTTTGTTTGACTTTGTTTACTCCTTTGTATAAATACCCCTGCCAAAGAGCTGGACGGTTGTCTTTCAGACACCAGTCTGCTGCCCTCCTCAGTTTGTTGACTAATTAAACTTTCTTTCCCCTCAAATTCTGTTTCATTTTATTAGCTGAAGGAAACTGAGGCTAGCATTTGTATCACAATTAATGACTGATGAATGAATGAATGAAGGCTATGGGAATATGGAGTAATAATTAATTTTTGGTTTTGTTTTCCACTAAAAGAAGTGCATTTGAGGTAGCATGAAATAATAAACTGTTTTCCATGTTCCCAGTCAATCTGATTGAAGTTCATTTCATCCTCATCTCCCAGTTGGTTTTCATGCCTGTTATGTGTCATAGACTGTTCACCCCCAGTCACGAAAGGCCACTTGCTGAATTAAAGGACCGAGTCTTTCCGTTCTACCCTGTTGTTGGGGTTAGGTTCAAGTTTAGTTGGGACTGGTCCTTCCCTAACCAGGATCTATTCTTTCCTTATCAGGATCTATTCAAGGAATCCAAAAAGAATACTTGAAAAAAGTAGGTTAAGAGAAAAGAGGTCACATCAAGGTAACATTGGCAGGATGGGTTCTTTCTTCCTCTTCTAGCATTAATTCTCCAGTAATTATATTTTTCCCACATAAAGACAAATTCTCCTAGTCAGTACTCAATCAATATTTTCTTCTCTTTTGAGACAGAGCTCCCTGAAAGGTCTGATGCTCCCAACCAGGTAGGGAAAGCACAAGGATTTTCTCTTTTCTTTGGGGAATTCCCTTAGGGCGACTCATCTTATTAGCATTAATCACTCTAATCTACCTTTGAAAGAATACAATTGACAAAAGCAACAGGAATTGACCATAGTTTTCCAGAGCATAATTACTTTTTTTTTTTCATGAGTGAGCATCAAGTGTGAAGAGATCATAGAATTTTTTTTACCTTTAAAGGTGAATTGTCTAGTGTTTTTTTTAAACAGTGGGGGTAAAAAACTCAAAGTCCAGACCTTTCTCTCTTCCTAGTGATATTGTCTTCACCCCAAGCTGCCCTCTACCATCAGATGGCCTGAAATGCGTGTGTGCGTGCGTGCATGCGTGTGCGTGTGTGTGTTTGGGGGGAGGGGTGGAACTTTGAGGCTTTCAGAGCTTTGCAGCCATTCAGGCACCGTGAACAAATGCCAGGTAGGCATTCCTGCTGGCTTTCCAGAAACCTCTCAATCAAAATGTGGATTTTCTTTTTTAAAGGGAAAAGAAGAAATAATCCTTTTTGAATGATTTGCTACCTCAGCAAACTATGTGCACGATGCAGAAAGCATAGCAGTTATCTATTCCTGGCCCAGCAAACTTGAGGTTGTTCCCCAAATTCCTAAACTGAGCTCATTTCCTCTTCCTCTTGATTATCTCATCGAACAACTCATCATTCCCAAATATCCTGAACTCTCATTTGAGAAAAATAATCATCCAAAGTCATGTAGTACCAGGACTTGGTTTTGAAATTTAAGGCATTTTAGATTTTAGAATTTGGGTTTAAACTATGAGCCTGAAGAAATGGCTGTAGTATCAGGCCAGCAACCCTGTGGTCAACAGAATCACCTCTTGCTTTAGCTACTTTTGGGGTTGCTGGGAATAGAGAATGAGGCAGTGCCTGGAGTGGGGGCAGGTATGAGACTTACAGACACCTCCTCCATCAGGGACAGCACCTCTTATTGCCATGGCATCAGTCAGCACCGATGGTTACTCCATGTGGATTTTATTATTTATTCATTTATTTTAAAGATTTATTTATGCATACAAGAACTGGGGTACAGGCCAGAGTAGAGGAGGTGAGAGGATTCACCAGACAGAGTGGGGAGCAGAACAGGCAGATCTACTGAAATACACTGCTGAGGGGAGCAGCGGGCAAGGAAGGAGAGGTCTGCTGCGCCATGTGGTCCCCTCCCTGGCCAGGGATTGAACTTGTGCTGCTGTACCGCGGATGCTTCACTGTGCTGTGCTCAACCAGCTGCGCCATCAGAGAGGCCTTAGTTAACACTATTTGGCTAAAGGATACTAGCATATAGGAGCTCACAGGGTGTGATAGAGAGGGGACGGGTGTGGCAAGCATATTACTCTGAGAGCAAACCATTTTACATTTCAACTTTCATTTGCTGTACCCTTCACATAAAAAATATATTGATGCTCTGTCTTTGGGATGAGAAACCAGTGGCATGGAAGTGGAGCTATGGAATAAAATGTCAGAAGGAGAGAATGGGAATAAATCCTGAGAAAAAAAATAAATCCAGGATGTTTGTTTTTTTTCCCTTAAGGGAAAAAGATAGCAAGGAACTCAATTATAAGCAGGTTATGGTGATAAAATATGTAACCTATTTAAAACATTTTCCTTTTTTAGAGAAGTACCAAAGAAAATCAATTTTTCTTAACTTCTAGGGAAAAATGTATTTTCTAGAATTCAGTGGAAGGAGCATCTTGGCAAAGAAAGTATTTGGAGGAGATGGTGGGACGTTTCTCTCTGGCGTATGCATATACATTAGTAATGGTGCAATGGCGGAGGCAATAACAGTATGTGGAGTGGTTCAGGGGAGGCTATGGTTCATTTGACTAAGAACTGCATACCAGGGGTCACTTAACCTACATTTAGCAGTATCCACACCCCAACCTTTTCTGTCTTTCACACAGATATTCTTAGTTTTTCTTCCACCTTACCCTTAAAATTCTCTAAAGGCTCAGAAAATGATAAAAACTCATCGAACATAAAAATTGAGAACAGCTGTCTACTAATTGCTAGGGTTTATATGGAAGTTTCATTAGACGCAGAGAAACACAACAGATTGAGAAACACCGCCAACGTTGACATTCTCTGTGTTGTAGCTCCCCAATCAACACTGCGCACAGTTGCCAGCATAATCTTTCAAAACCTCAAATTTGATCTACATAAAATCTCTCAAAGCCACCAAAGGCTCCTGAACGCCTTCATCATTAAATCGAGATTTCCCCAAACTTGGCATCTAAGACCTGTGTGGTCTTGTGTCCCACAGCCACATGTAGCCGGTGCTTGTCAAAGAACTGGTTTATTTAGTATTCTAGACTTTTCTTCTGCCACCTATGCCTGTGTTGTCATATACAGCAGTACTGACTGTTCATGGGACTACTGGGTACTTACACTATGTTTAGTTCAAAGCGACCTGTGTTATAAGTGTTAAACACACACCAGGTTTTGAAGACTTAGTAGAAAATAAAGAAAGCAAAGTCTATCATTAATAAATTTTAAAGTAGTATAGTAATTACTTGTTAAATGATAGTGCTTAGGATTTGTTAAGTTAGATCAAATATACAAATACAATGGATTTCACCTGCATTTCAAATGTTTTGTTTGTAGAACTTCCACTTAATCTTGTTTGCCATTGTGATTTGCATTGCATTTTTGTTGGGCACCCCTGGCCTACAGCTTTCTCTGTGCTTACTCAGTGAGAGGGCCCTTCTTTATTTTGTCCACCAAGATAGCTCCCCCTCATTCTGCAAGAGACAGGTCAGCATGCTGCATCTGGGAAGCTTGCCCAGTTGAATTAATACTACGGGTGATATGACTATTTTAAAAATAGTAACATGCTACCTTATAATATGATCACCTCTTTGGTGTTACTTTTCCTAGAGAGCAAAAGTCTTTTCCCCAACTTTCCTGCATGAGACATTGTCACTCCATGAATGCTCACTCAATTAAAGGCTATTTCAAATGTGAGCACCAGTGTATTCAATTGTTCCATAGCATGTTTTTAATGAGCATGTGCTATGCACTGCAAAACATATAAAGATGAAATTCTATAATCCATTATATTGGCATAATTTGTTATAGTTTATAAAGTATTACTCTACCCAGTCACTTTCTTTAAGAAGCCTCTACTGGATACAGATCATTTATTTACATTCTTATTTTTGTAGATGAGGTTTCTAAGGCTCAAAGGTCATGCAACACTAGAGCCCAAGAACGGGAGGTATGAAAATTAATTGCATCTTTAAGGAGCAACAAAGAGTTCTGAGTGGTTTAAATAGAGGGAGGTAAGATACAAGGCTGGCAACAAGCTGGGAGTCGGACTTTCCCATATCAGCCAACACTCCTCAAATTTCAGTTAGTCCCTACTATCTTCAGGAGCTTTCCAAACCGAAGAACAACCTGGACTATTATTTACTTAGTACTTTTGACTGGACTCTATGTTGACTCACTTACTTTACATAATATCCATAGTTTTATATGTAGATATTTTTAAACTACAAAATACAATAATATTTTTTTCCTGTTATGTACAATATAGTCTCAATATATAAGAATATATAACATATTATGGGCTCATGTTAATGCATTATACATTAAACATGGAGGCCATGAGACCTCCATCAGCAGTATTCCTATTGCCTAAACATAAAGAAACCAAACCTATGCCCATTAATGTCTTCAGGTCAAGAAACTGAAATTGAAGGACAACCAATCACAATTAGCCAATGGGTTTTTCTAGAAAGCAAGTGCTTGGCTTATAGCCAACCAAATAATTGTCTTGTTTTGCTTCTGCATCTTTTCTCCAAGAGTCTTGCCCTGTATCCCTGTTGGTGGACTAACTCATTTCTGGTTTGACACTGCCAATTCAAATAGATTTGTACTCAAACTCTGGACATTTTTAATATGTTTGTTTATAAAATATGTATTTTGCTTATGAACAGTAAAAGAGATGCATAAATAGTTAAAAGATTCAACATTACATCCTTAAAATCATCTCCCCCATCACTATCAAGCTTGATACCATCCATTAGGAATCTGCTACAGGCATCGGGTTCCATGAAAGGATGGTAAATCTGGAAGTGACAGAATCGGTTCACATTTCAGACTTCTAGAAGCCTATGTTCTATACGCGGGTGAAAGGAAGGAAGATCATGGTAACTCTAGTAATAACAGTAAGTTAAATGAGTTTGGAGCTACATTTTTAATTATCTTTAAATAAAAGAGACGCTAAGATCCTGAGGGTGGGTTGGATGCAGTGTGATGATGACCTAACCGAACGACAAGGTCTTGGAAATGGGGCAGGTGCCTATGAAACGCATATCGGCCAACAAACTCCTTCCTTGACTAGTGTCGAAGATCATTTTTCTGCAAGTCCAAATACCAGAAGACTCCAGATAGCAAAATCATTATAAAATAATTTTAAAAATCCCAAATACATTACAGTGGCCATTTTCTGTGGAAGCAGTCTGGATGTGCTGTTATCTGCAACAATAAGGACAATGAGGTAGCAACTGCCAGGGGCTCAGCCCAGACATCCTGGCGGACTCCCTGTGGCTACAGGAGGTGCAGAAAACACGTGCCATGTAGTATGCCTGTTTAGAGACCTGTAAAATAGCTATATGAAAAAATAACTTTTTTTCCTCCCAATTCTTATTCAGCTACACCAGGAGAAAGTGGAAGCAAGCCCATTGAGAGGGTTATGGGAATGGGTTTTTTTGAGATTCCCAAGTTGAGAAATATTAGTGCTGGAATATTCCCTTCACAAAAGAGAAACTAAGATGCTAAGCAAGTGGAAGTCAGTTACACAATAAGCTGGGGTCAGTGCCAGAGTTATAACTTGAGACTCTTCAAACTATTTCCTCTTTGGAGGGTAAGAGCTTCAAATGTGAGGAATGAGTACAAATAGTCTAAAGCACTTTCTTCAAATTGTGGGAAACACTGCTGCTTTCTTCACAGATTCTTGCTGCCATCAGGCTTTCCTTCTGCTGCAGGTGCAGGGCTCACTTGGGGCCACGGTCAACCTCCTTGGCCGGGACAGTCATGGCTCCTCCCATTGGTTCCCTTGCCGGTTTCCTACCATGGTGCAGATCCAACACTGTCCAAAATGTCTTTGCCAGGCGGCCTTTAAAGCAATGTCTCATGCAGCCACAAAAGCAGCTTTTGCTTTTTTCTGGGGCCCAGGACTTAACTCTTAAATACAGAGTGAGTTTGCATTTTGCACTTGAAATCTTAAAAATGGAAAGAACACATATCTAAAATTCTAGCTCTACACTTCGACAGAGGAAGGGAGGGAGGACTGCCTTTGTTTTCCTTGTTCTCCAGTCCACACCTGCCTCAGTTTCCTCTGTTTGGTTTTTGAATTTCCAGTAGTCTCCTGGGCTGAAGGCCCCAAGTTGCTGTCATTTGTGCAGGCAGAGGAGGTTCAGCTGCCCACAGCATCTGTTGGATTCTCTTTCCTGCTCCTCAGCTAGTCTCGCCTTCATTCTGGCCAATGGGCATTTGATAGTTGACCCCCCTCACATTCTCCTTGGCTTTGGGGCCAGGAGCCTTGCTCCCTCCCCACCTCATGCTAGATGGCAGTTGTGGCATCTGCCAACAGTCATTTGTCTGGTCTGGTTGAAGGAAGAGCCCTGGGTGGCCACACTGTGTGCCATTTACTGCCCCACCTGGCCACATCAATGGTGCATCAATGGTGGGTCAACTGGCTGCATCAGTGGTGGATAATTCATTCAAGAACAAGCCAGTTGGTAAATAAACCTGGTTTACGAAATACTCAAAAGCACACAGCAGAGACCACTGGATTCTCTTTGGGGCCTAAAATAGTTACCCAAGGTCACAGACAAGAATAAAGTATAAGAGGGTCAAAGGATCAGACCACAGGTTGTCAAAACACTTCACAGGAGCCCTCACGGCTTTGTGGAGGTCACACAGGGCCTGAATTAGGATAGGGGTCCTCAAGGGGCAGGCCGGACTCTGCACCTACTTTATTCAGACAGTTGTACCTTTATTATCTTTGAATTTAACAAAGCCAGAGAAGACTCAAGAAGCTGGCTGGCAGATAGCTGCCGATGAGGGGACGTAGGTTGGCCTGGAAGAGCGGCTGGATCACAGCACTCTCCAGTGTCTGCTCTTCTGTGGCTCTAGCCCTGAAGTCCTGGCCAGAGAGCCTCACAGTGAACTGCCCCTGCCTGTCCAGATCCCCCCGACCCGACCCTTCAAAGCTGGCTGGGTGAGTCTGTGACATTGGCATCCAAAGAACCCTGGTGAAAGAACCCTACAATATCCGCATGGGTGCTCCCCGAAGAAAAAGATTTACTCCAACGAGAACACAGCTCTATGGACTGACAGCTGCAGGATGTGGGCACAGCATGGTGACAGCGGTACCTCAGGCTCTGAAAGTTAGCCCACTTTTTGTTTTTTCAGAGTTTGCAACCTCTTAGATCAAAGTTTAAAAAAATCCAGGCCCCACATTTAAGGAACACCCCTCACTGCTGCTTTCTACAGCTTGCTTCCCGATGTGACGAAGTCAGATGGGGGTAAGGACAGTCGTGCTTCCTCTCCATTAGACAGCGCTCTCCAGGCCTGCTTGCTCCCCACCACACCCCAACACTTAGCCCAGTGCCTAATATCTAAAAGGCATGGAGTGAGCTATTAATGACAGGTTAACTGACTGACGACAGGTAATATTCTTCTGTCTGAGACAAAAATCCCCTACATCTGAGAAGTCTATTATCTGTATGCAAGAGTTTTAACTCAATAATGGAAGTCCAGACAGCTAATTATCTTCCTTCAGGCCATGGGGTTATCTCTGGACATGGGATGCTTGGCAAGCAGCCTGAGAGAGGGTCTGAATTAACTTCACCTGTGTAATTCCATTAATTTCTAAATGGTCACCAAAATTAAGTTGTTTCTATATAATTTTCATAAAATTATGCAAATTTTGAGGTCTAAGAGTTTGAAATTCCATGAAGGTTAACTGACTATATTTTCACTTCTGAAAAGTCATACTGAGATAAAAGTCTTGGGTTAAAATTTTCACAGCAGTTGACAAGATTATTGGAGCAATTACTTAATGGAAAGAAATTGACCTCTTGAATTAAAAAATTACAGATAATGGGATCTACTACAGTCATCTTAAGGTAAGATGGTGCAGGTATGACTTTTTAACTCTACCAGGGCACTTTTAAAAGTCAAACAAAGGGATAAATATCAAAACACAAGACAGTAAATTATCACCAATGATCTCTCAGCAAACAAGCAGTTGTCTCCTAAAGAGATCTTGAGGGAAAAAAATAAAACTAATTTTTTGATATAACCTATTTCTCTAACATGTTCTTTTAAAGAATCTGTAATGTCTCATGGACTATAAGACAGTATACAGTGACAACAGAAATAGCGGAGTCATGCTACCTTAGACTGTACACAAATTTGCTTCTGAAATCAGGACAGAAGCAAAGAAAAAAAGCAACACCAAGTTGTTTCACACATTTTGGAGGTGAGGGTAAGACTTTCACAGAGTCTGATTTTATGTGTTTTCCAATTCAAAAACTTGTTTCTTCAATCAATAATAAGTTGTAAGTTATTATTATTTAAGTGGTCAGATAATCTTCTCAGACTCACAGCATCAACGTGAAGATTCAGGAAAGTTATGTGTTTTTGGGTCTTTACTGTCTCCAACTTGATGGGTTAGACCTCCTAGTTCTTACAAGAAACAAATAAATGAGAATTTTCACCACTTAATTTTAGGAACTTTTAATTAATTGAAGAGGCAATAAAGTATTTAAGTGTTGGCAGGGCACACATGACTTCCATTCAGTCATTTATTCATTCAACAAGCATTTACTGAGTTCCTCTTATGTGGGAATTGTCTGGGGCAAACAAGACTGAGTTAAGTGGTTTGCTGCCTCCCCTCCCCACTCCATAATTTTGGAAGTCTGAACCATAAACCTGATTAACTGCAACATAAAACAAAGAGCATCCAGTGCTCTCGATTATGAACATAACATCTTTAGGAGAATGTGGAGGGTAAAGAAGAGCCTCTCGATGGGCAGACTGAAGAAGGTCATACCTGGGCCTGAAGGTCACAATACATTTCAACAGGGGAGACCAGAAAGAAGCATGGAACACTTGGGGAAGAGGCCATAGGCAAAGGCATTAGGGGAAGAGAAGCCAGTTGGGAATATGGTCGAATCTGCCAATAATGTGGTAGGGACAAGGGCAGTGCTTGGAATTATGACAGAAAAATTAATTGTACCCCAAACAGGAAGCCTTTCAAATACCAGACTGGGGAGTTTTAACTCTATTAAGTGAGCAAAGGGAAGTTGTTAAAGGGTCTCGAGGCAAAGAGTGGTTTAAAAGATGTGGTTTCAGAAGATTAGTCTGGCAACTGTACACTGACTAGATTAGAGGGAGAGAATGGAAGGCAAGGAGCCCAGCTGAGAGAACATGACTAAGTGACAGGGACTGAGCACTACCCAGGATCAGGGCGAATGAAAATGAAGGGCAGATTCAGAAGACACTGACGGCAAGCACTGGAGCGGCAGGAAGGGAGACACGCTACGTGTTACTCACAGCATTAAGTATCTGGGTGGGCACATGTCCTGCTTTTTCTTGGCACAGAGTCTAAATCTTTTTTTTTGATCACAGGATAATTATTAACAATGGCCTCTTTCACTCCCCATGTGATGTGATCTGCACAATACATTACACAATCATGTTTATATACTTTCTGAGTCTGATTCCTCAAAACAATACCCCTGTTCATAAAGGAAGAAGCTGAAGGTCTGAGGCATTACCTAATGACATGTAGCCAGGAGGTGGTAGAGCCCAGATTTAAATCGAGATCTAGGTTTGGATCAGGATTTGAAACTGGATTTGAATACAGATCAGGATCTGACAGAGTGTTTAAACTTGGGATTTTTCCCATTGCACCTGGTTTCCTGCCCCCAACATACGACAGGTTGTAGAGGGTACAGAGAAGAGAAGTTCATTCAAAGAAAGACGAGGGTTAGTGAGAATCAGGTTAGGACAGAACATGAGAAGTTCTGATTTGGATATGACCCTTAAGGGCTCTAAGGTGCTGGAAGGATAAGGAAGCAGTTGGAGTTATTGGCTGGAACTCAGCAGCCAAATCATATTCTAGTTACAGGTTTGTGAGCCTTCCAAATCAACAGATGCAGGGAACCTGGGACCCAGTGGCATGGCCAAACCTGAGACTGCAGGACAAAGTTGACAGCTCAGATGCCTGCGGTGGCCAGGCAGGAACACAGGCATGAGGGGCAGGCAAGGGCCAGTAGGGAGCGGCAGGAGGACGGGGCGGAAGGACTCTCTTCACTTCTCCCACAAAGTATTTGCAATTTCAGACGGAAACAATGCAGTCATTAAAATGGTAGCTTATTTTGTAATTAGAGCTTAATTAAAGCAACTAATTTCCAGCAATTTCATTGAAAAGAAATCATGCTTTATTTATAAAACATAGTTATTCTGTTAATGGTAAGACAAATGACTAGAACAGAGAAATAGAAATTATAGTCATTTGATTTTAGTCCACTATTTTTTCCTAGGAATAACCTCAAATGATGATTTCAAAAAGTGTAATAGTTGTTATCAAAATCACGAGCTACCCTGTAAGTCCCTGTAAGTATGTTAAAATGCACTGCCATAAAAACAGTGTTTTTGCTATCCTAAGCAACAGTCACATACAATAACTCAGAAATATTGCCTTGAGCATGTAGGGTGGGGGAAGATGGAGGAAGACAGAGGGCAAAGGAGAGCTTAGGACTGGGGAAAAGAGCGTTTCAAAAAGCAAAATGCCTAAGTTTCAAATTTAGCAGTTCAGTGATATTAGAAAACATTAATTTATTAATGAGAACTTAAGGCATTCGTCTCGTCCTTGCTTTGCTCTCGAAATTCAAAGGTCATAAGCATCTTTCTGAGCTTCTGACTCAAACTTCACCAGCATAAGATTTACCTGGATTTGTTTTCCTGGAGGACTCATTATAACACGAGATTGCTGAGCTACCTCTTTCTGATTCAATGGGCTGGGGAAAGTTTTGAATCTTTAAGTAGTTCTCTGGTGATGCTGAGGGCCTGAGGACCACACTCGGAGAACTTCTGGTCTACACACCACGGACACGCTAGCCATGGCTGACTTCTACCCTTTTCAGAATTACCGTGGAGCATAAACATCCACTAAGGCTCTATTTCTCATGGCACTCTGGAAAATGATTCAATGACATGGCTTCAAACAGAGGTCCAACTTTTTGCCTCATTGTCTGTGTTCTGAATCCAACCTAGTTTAATATTTTGGAAAATGTTACCCTTTTCTGTACTGAGCAAAGTAAATATTTTGTCAGTTGTTAAGGATGAGCTGCAGTGTAAGACCTGAAGATGTATCCAAATTCAGCAGGAAGGCTTGAAGCTGCTTTGGAACTTTTTCCAGATTGTGATTCGTAATGTATTTCAGAAGCCAGCAGAAATACCAACCACTTGATCTACTAAGAAAAGGCTGAATGAACCTTTTCACAGCAGACTTTTTTTCCATACCAACTCTCATTCCACTTGGCAGAGGAAGGAAAGACAAAACGCACTTGTGTCCATAGGATTCCCTCTGAGCATTGTTCTCATATACAGAACTTAGGAGCAGACAGTTTTAGAAATGAGAGAAAATCTGAGCAATCGTTTTTTGACAACTGAAAAAAATGAAGGCTCAGGGAAGGTAAATGTCATTTGCCTGAGGACCAGACAGTGGCAGAATACACTGGAATAAAGCTCAAAGGCTCTTAATGATCCTGAGCCAGCACTTTCCTTCCCACAACATACCACCTCCTGTGTGCTAAGAATCATGAGTAACAAACAAAATGCTACCAATAGTGCAGTTTATGCTGCACCGTCCCTGCAAACTTCTACAGCAAGTGGTTACTGATGCTTTGCCTGCTATCAAATGTGTGGGGAGTGGGAGAGGAAGGTGGTGGGGGTACATACGGAAGGCATCCTGGATTGGGCACCTCTCATCTTCCTACAAAGCATTTCCTCAAGCATCTTCTGTGATAGTGATCTGGGTCCCTTACTGCTGAGGGCTGAGACAGTGGACACATAAGTCTTATTATGGTGAAATTAACATTTTGTCAAGGAAAGATGTGGGGGAAGATTTGCAGGGACAATAGATCTTAGTGATCATCAGGTTCATGCATCTCAGTTGTAGATGACGAAATCAAAGCTCTCAGCGTTGACGGGTTTGCTTGGATTTGTGTGTCTACTAGAGGTCAATGGAATGTCCAGCCCCAGGGCTGTTGCATGATGTTATTTCTACCTTACCATCCTGTCTACTATAGGATCTTGTGTTGATTTATTCCAGAATGGGCATTTCACTGTGAGTCTAGACCCTAAACTACTGAATCTATTCAGCATTAAGAAAGAAATATGGTAATACTAACAGCTAACATATTTTGGGTGTTGGCTCCATGCATACCACAGGTCAAGGCAGTCTTCATGGAGCGTAGCAATGACCTTGTCATATCCTGGGGGAAAGCGGACTACCATAGACTGGGAAATGGGAAGAAGGGCAAAACAAAATAATGAATGTGGAGCCTTTAACCCAGAGCCTGTCTTGTTTTCTCAGGCTATCCTCTTGCCTACTAAATAAGAGAATCCAAGTGAGGGATGTAGAACAGTTCTTGGCTCACAGAGTATGTTAAATATTAGCAGTTATTATCACATTTTCCTCTGTTTTTCCAAGTGGAACAGACCAAAGAATTTGAATCTAGATAAAAGTCATGAATCATATAAGATTCAGGTAATATCCTTGGGAGTCAGTTGCCACTAGTGGAGACCACAGAGACCACAGAGCAGCTAGGACTAAAATGTTCTAGAAGGCCAAGCGGAAGCCAGAGACCACAAGAAAACAGAATTAAACAGGTTTATGTTGGCCTTGGTTTCAAGGTGCTTAAAGGATTTATTAGACATCCCCTTGCTAATCCTTGCACACTCAAGCTGGAGGGGGCAGTGAACACACTGTGACAACTCTTTCACAGGAAGGCAGTTTGCAAAGACAAAAGGAGTGATGAGAACCCAGTTTCCTTAATAAGAGTGGACTGACAGACCAGCAAAGGAAAAGAATTCACCATTAATTAAGATGAAACAACAGCAATACTCTTCATTAAAGCACCAGTGCCAGGTAAGCTGCCTTGTAAATTGCCCACTTGGGAATGCTTGATGGGGCCAGGTTCTTGTACACAGGCAGGAAACTAGGGAGGTCCAGATAGAGACTACCCTGAAGCTCCCACACCCTCTCCAAGCTTGCAGCAGAAAGGATTCAGTCTCATGATGACAAAGGGATAAGCTAGCACCAGAGGGTGGAAGGTGCACCAGGTAGATCTTAGTTCAAAACAGGAGAGAACTTTTAAAACAAACAGAGGTTTTATAGGTAAGGAGACTGAGTCCCAAAGAGGTTCAAGAGCTAGTCCAGGTCATTTAGCTGACTGGTGGTGATATGGGAGTAAGACCCATATCTTGACTTCATTGAATAATTTCCTCATATGTGTTATTATATGGAAGCTCATATGCTGATTTTTTAAAAGATTTATTTATTTATGCATACAAGAGCTGGGGATACAGGTCAGAATCGCGGGAGGTGAGAGGATTCACCAGACAGAGTGGAGAGCAGAACAGACAGATTGACTGAAACACACTGCTGAGGGCAGCAACAGGCGAGGCAGGAGAGGTCTGCAACACCATGTGGGTCCCCTCCCTGGCCGGCGGCAGGGATCAAACTCGTGCTGCAGCGGCTGCGGTTTGCTTCATAGTGCGTTGCTAAACCCATTGCACCACCAGGGAGGCCCCATATGCTGATCTTTATATATAAGGAATTTCTTTCTGTTCACCTTCATGCAAACCAGTATCAACCCCTTTTGTAAAAGTAGGTAGTTGATTTTTGATGCTCTGGGTTCTGACATTTTGGAAAGTACCACTTACATTTTATTAATTTTACATAACCAAATTCAGGTCCTGTTTTCAGTGTCTTGTAGTTCACAGGAGTTTTCTCAGAACAAAAATATGAGCTGGGGTCTAGGAGTAAAGTTCAAGTGAACAGGATTAAGGCAGCCATTCCTGGAAGGATTATAAAAGAGTTGAACTATCTTTCCAACCTGAAGGAGAATGAAACCTGGACTCTAGTGACAGAGTAGACGGTAAAACTGGAGGTCAGAAAGCAGCAGAGGGTTTAGGAAAACAATAAAAGACATGACTTACAAAATATTGAGAAAGAGTAAGGAATCCTTGAGGGCACCTATTTATTTAGAAATCACTGAGAGGAAGAGTTCATGGTCTGCTTAGTCTCCAGGTCTGTAGGGAGGGATGACCCCGTGGCTACCTGAAAACACTAGACGTTTAGAGGAAGAAGTCTGTGGAGATCTTTGCTGTAGACACGGCAAGCACCCGCTTCAAGGGCAGGAACAGTGCAGGAGAACTGGGTCCGGTCAGGGCAAGCTTTCCTATTTGGGAGAGGATAGTAACAAGGGGAGATACATGGTTTTGTTCTGTTTTTGATGATGGAAGTGATGCTGCCAGGCAGGATGAGTCCATTTAAGGAGCCACCTGGACTCGGTGACAGCACTGGTGGATCAGTTGCCCTCAGTTAGTGCTGACAGGTAAAAAGCAAGTAAAATGAGCATTTTTCACAAGGTTGCCAAGTGTTGAGCTCATGGTACTCAGAAGAAGGCTAACAGGTTTTTCCTCAAAACAGAGTAAAGCTGTCCCTCAAAAATCCCATAACTGATAGAAAAAACCCAAATGAGGTCAGTACTTGTACTAACTGTAAGTTAATATCTTCAGTCTCATAGAGAATTCATTCAAATTGCTAAAGAGAAGTGAATTCACAAGTGGGAAAAAGCAATTAGTATGGATACAAATGAGAACGAGATCACACAAAATCACAAGGAGATACAGTACTTCTTGTGTTGCAGGAGTGCTGACCAGGGTGCAGTGCACGGTGACATCATGCATTGTGGGGGGCACCCTCAATCCTTGAAGCCCTCTAGAAGGAGAGCAAGCTGGTAAGCCTGGGCCATAACCATGGTCATGCCATATGACCAGCAATCCCACTTGTGGGGATCTGTCTTAAATGATCAAAAAATGTGTGAAAAGGCATACCCACAAAAATATTTGTTGAAACATTGCAAGCTTAGAAGAAGCAAGGAGCCTTAGTTGGATTCCATGAATGATAGTTAACACATACTGGTAACTGAATATAATAAAACAAGCTCCTTCTTCAATAATTCATATTCACAACTTAATGCCTGCATGCTTTTCAAAATTATATAACTGTTGGAAAGGAGGCTATGGAGACACTAACAGATTAAAATGTATGTGATATCTTAAGTTTAAAAAGCTGTGCGCAGTATTACATTCACAACAATGTTTGGGAAGGAAGCATATAAAGCAGCTCAGATGGAAATAAACCAAAATGGTAATAATGATGGAATAATGGGTATCTTTTATTCTTTATTTTCCTGTAATGTGGTTATATTGCCTTTCAAACAGAATAATGATAAAAGTGAGGAGAGAAACAGAAAAATAGAGGTAACTGAATAAAAATGAAGATTAATGAGAAGAGCATCAAAGATACTGAGGATTTTTTATCTATTCAAAAACAGTTTTTAGTTGACTATTGTCTGTGATTAATACTAATGATTTGTTAATTCAATAAACTATTTTATCTTAGTATGAAAATTATGAATGCCATAAATCAGGGATTTATTAGACCCCAGGTAGAGAGGTCTTCAGAATCTCTTATAAATAAAAGCAATCCTAAAGCATGAACTTATGATGTTCTGTTACCTAAAACTGATGGGTTAAAATCCACCTCAAAGGTTTGGGCTTGAACAACAGGAAGATTCTGGTGTTCTAACTGAGATGGGGAAAATGGTGTCCCCTGAACTGCAGGTCAAGGAGCAGCAGCATCTTTAGCGAGGAGTGAAGCCAACTCAGATTCAGACATAAACAAGGGCAGTCCATGGGGTAAGGATTTGCTGATACTATTAGTCTCCCCAGTGAGTTGCTCCAGTTCACTGGGTCCTGCTTTTTCCAGGAGTCTTGAAGATACTGTGAGTTCAACTAACACTGTGATTCAAAAGCCTACAAATTGGAACTTTGTGAGTTTTCTATTTAATAGTTCCGCCTTGAAGTCATATACAAGAGTTTTTACAAGGCCATCAAAAATTCTTGGAACCAAGCACATGTGTATTTCAACTCATCATTCTATGCCTCACCTGGGAGTCTTGAATCCCTTATCTCCTTTCTGTGGGGATCCAAACCCTTGTCCTGCTTCAGGAGCGGGTGAGGCCAGGTGAGCACAGTGCATTCCATCAACTCATTTACTACTGGGTACCATGAGCTATTAGAGTCACATTCCAGATACCATACAGGATCTCTCTGCTTTCTGGCTAACCTAAATCACATAAGTAATCCCCAGTCTTCATATTTCCCAAAGAGTTTATTTCTAGAAACCTAATATCAGGATCAATTCCCATATCAACCAATTTTCTTCATTGTAGATAATACAAACTCATTCTGATCATATTAACCCCAAAACAAACAAATTATTGGAATGTTGTCAGGGGCATAAGGAATTAAATGGAGTCTAATGAGGCTTGCTTGTAAAATGGTAGGAAATAAGAGCTCTAGAAGTTTAGTTAGTTCACTATGAGCTGATTCAAATTCTGTTAGAAATAAGTTATGAAAATTAATAAAAATGGTAGAAAGATCCAAATTACATGTCATACTACATAATAAATTTCCCACAGTTGATTTTTAATTGTAGTTTTACAATTCGCTAGCCGCATAATTGTGTTATTTTACGTCTGAGCTGGATATCACCCTCTGTAAAATGAAGAACAGGCTAGACTCTTTATATTATGGCTTCCTTCTAACTTTCATGTTCCTTGAATCTGTACCAAAGGAGGACCTATTTGAGAGCCCCTTCCTACCCTGCCCCCTCCTCCGTATGTGTAGGGAAGACTGGCAGGGAAGCACAGACACTTCTGTACAACCCAGACACAGCCATAGGATCCTCCTCAACATAGAGCCCCAGCTATCTACTACCCTCAGCTGGAGTCTGCCTGGAGGGGCACATTAATTTGTCATTCCTGGTGAGCATTATAGTTTTTTGCTTTCACATGATGGACTAAACTAGGAAAGCCAAGACATGCTAAGAGTTTCAGACAGAATCTTTGCTGAAAAGGCTCTTCAGGACCGTTCTTGCCCTGCTGCTAAACATCAGTTTGGCTTGTTCGATCTCCCTGGGAACAGAGGACAATAAGCCATCATCAGTCAGCCTGGGATTTTGTACTATAATTCAGTCACATTATGGAGCTCTCAGCATGTTCTTCATTCAGTTCTCACAGGCTTTGCCTTTTGTTCCCCATTTTTCCTGTCCACACACCTGATGGGTCTCCCATTTATATGTTGCTGGAATCCTCTCAAGGGAACATAATAGAACTGAGAGGAAACTAGAAAAGCCCTGAGTGTAATTCAGCTAGTCTTAATAATCAAAAGAGTCTGGAAACAGAAATGTTGGAACTTTATATAATTCAATCAGAATAAGGGAAGGGAGAAATAGTTTTCAGAGAGAAAAAAGACATAAAAATGAGACAAGAATCTTGTGTCACCATCTAATGCCATCACCTTTGGGGATTATAATTTCAACATAAGAATTTGAGGGGGAAGACAGGAACATTTAACTCATCACAGTGATGGATTAATCCCTTCATTCAGCAAGTCACGCTAAGGGTTCACAATGTTTCCAGCAAGGCAAAGTGCAATTTCTCTTGTCCAAATCAAAAGATTCAATTCACCAATAAAGATGTATTGGTTAGGGTTGGATTTGGCTGCATATATCAGAAAGACTAGACATCTCAACGACTTCAAGCCAAAATCCAGCCTGTCACCTACTTTTCTAAGTTAAAATTTTACTCAAACACAATCCTTTGTTTATTGTCCACAGCTGCCTATACTTTCAAATAGCAGAATTGTGAGAAGTGATGGAGATTATGTGGTCTAGAAAGAATAAAACACATACTATCTGACCCTTTACAGAAGCTTACTAACTTTTCCCCTGGACTGTCCACTTAATTCTTTCTCATGTAAAGAACACTGAGGTGAGCAGTTCAGGTAGATAAATGTCACCAGAGGGCCTCCCTGGTGGAACAAGGGGTTGGCGCTGCACTGTTGGGCTTCTGTAGCCACTGCAGTGCGAGTTTGATCCCAGGCCAGGGAGGGGACTCACGTGATGCAGCAGACCTCTCCTGCCTCACCTGCTGCTCCCCTTAGCAGGGTATTTCAGTAGATCTGCCTGTTCTGCTCCCCGCTCTCTTTATGGTGAATCCTCTCAGCCCCCGACCTCAGCCTTTACTCCAGCTCTTATATGCATAAATAGTAAAAAAAAAAAAAAAAAAAAAAAAAAAAAAAGGTCACCAGAGAATGAACTCCTTTTCTTTCTTCTTGGACATTCTAGCATGTGGCTTTCATCCTCAAGGGCAACTCAAGGTCTGACATGGCTGCTGGGATACTAGCTGTCATTATCTAGAATTCAGGCCAGAAGACAGAAGAGAAGCAGAACGATGAAGGGGCGCCCCTCCCTAATGAGTCAGTTCTCACAGAGCAGCTTTCCTGGAAATTCCACAAAACACTTTCATTTGAATTTTATTTGCTAGAACTTTGCCATCTGCCATATCGAGTTGTAATGGAGACTAGGAATAAAGGACCTTAAATGTTCTAGTAGCCCTGTCCAGGTAAAAATAAGTCAATTATTCCGTGCAAAGAGAGAATGGATGCTGAATTAGGCAAGTCGAAGTCTCTGCTACAGAACACTATTTAATGAAACTGAGTAGCAGACTCACAGCAGGCAGCCCTTACCACTTATCATTTGGGGAAGTAATTTTTGAAGAAAGAGGAATTTGTATTCTGACATCAGAAAGGCTGTTTCTTTTGTTTTATGATATATACATAGTGGGTGTATATATTAGCCAATTATATCAGTCATTGTTTTAAGTCCACTTGGGCTGCCATAACAAAACTAAAAAGACGTCATAGACTGGGTAGAATAACCACACATTTATTTCTCACTGTCTGAGAAGTTAAGAAGTCCAAAACCAAGGTCTTGGCATGTTTGGTGTCTGGTGAGAATCAGCTTCCTGGTTCATAGCCTGCTGTCCCCTAGCTGGGTCTGCAGAGGATGGAAAGAGAGTGCGCACACTCTGAGGTTCCTTTTACAAGGGCACTAATAGCAGTAATAAGTGCTACACTCTCTGGACCTAGTCACGTCCCAAAGACCCTACTTCCTAATGCCATCACTTTAGGGGACAGAATTTCAACATGTGAGTTGGGCAGTTAGGACAAAACATTGAATCCTTTGAACTGATTAATCAATTTCTTCATTCAGCAAGACATACTGAGGATTTTCAATGTCCTGAGCAAAGGCAACATGCAATGATCCTCGATCTCTGTTCTCAAGGAATCCCAAGTCACCAAGAGAGCGGACAAACACATGGGCAACGACATTCAAGGAGAGATGTTCCTTAGGAGAGAAGATCTTGTCATACTATGGAAAGCACAGAGAGCAGTCCTGAGACTTGAGTTGAATGCTAAAGAGCTAGTTGGAAGGAGTTAGCAGGGTGAAGAAGTGGAAGCAAAGGCATTCCGGTATGAGGGAGCACATGCAAAGACATGGCGCAGTAAGAGAGAGGGTGTAAGAGAGAGGGTGTATATACAACGTGCCTGAGCACAGGGTGTGCAAAGGTGGCAGAAGAGATGAGCCAGATGGGCATAGATCACATTTAGAAAAACAGAAGGGACTTGATATTGAGTCCATGGGTGGTGATGAACAAGAACTGAAGGGGATCACTTAGGAGAGTGACATAGTCTGTGTTTCATAATGTTATTCCGGTCACAGTTCATAAAGATTATTGAGGTGGGGTGGGAAAATAGAAAGATAGCAGAGGTTTCCACTTATTCTTCTTCAAATCTTCTTCAGTTTGCTTACACTGAAGTATGATCTTATAAAGACACACAAGAAAATCCATGAACCCAATAGCCAGTTAGTCAAAAAATATAATAGGCAAAAAATAACTTACTTCATTTATTTCTTATAGTTCTCCTGAGATGCCGTGCCTTGTACATGAGGTAGATGAAGATCAGAAAGTTTGTCCTGTCTAAAATCTTATAGCTGGTGAGGGACAGAGTGGAGCCTGATTAACATTTTCTGTTTCCATGCTCAGGGCTCCTCTCACTGCACATGGAGGGCAATAAGCATAGGTCAAAGCTAGTCAGTACGTGCAAAGTGCTTTGTTTGTATTTGTTGATGAGTAAGCGTCGGAAAACAAAGATAGGGCAAACCACAAATCAGAAAAAAATAAAGAAAAGTAATAACACATTTTGGCTTTTACTTTGTAGGAGTTTAGAAATTTAAGATTTCTTTTTGCAATGTAACACATGTGGAAAGCTATTCAAATTCAAAGACAATAGAAGCTAAAATTTTAGCAGGATAGATATTTTTGTCATATCAATTTACTTCACAGTAAATGTTCTATCCAGTTTCTCTGCCATGTCTAGTTTTCTCACTAGATTTCTTGCTATAGGTTAATTTTATTTTTTAGTGATTCTTGATAAAAACTGATTTACAACACCTTGGTAAGTCAACCAAAAGGGAATTTAACAGTTTTCTGTGGCTGAACATCAGTAGTCCTCTTCCTGTATAAAACCGCCTTCTTTTAACAGCCTTAAATCCTTCTGTATCATAAGGTTCTTTCAAGCACATAAGGCGGTTTAAATCTTAATAGCTCTGCAGTTAAT
Source organism: Galemys pyrenaicus (assembly GCA_019455555.1). Classification (NCBI taxonomy): domain Eukaryota; kingdom Metazoa; phylum Chordata; class Mammalia; order Eulipotyphla; family Talpidae; genus Galemys; species Galemys pyrenaicus. The sequence continues at coordinate 168,607 of JAGFMF010011861.1, forward strand.
ATTTTCTGAAACTTTACATCTGCTCTCTGATCCCTTACCACTTTTCATTTTGTTTTCTTGGTTATTTATTTTGATTCTATCTTATGGAAACTTGGGGTAGAAGCGTGATTTCTCTCATTCAGTCATGTGCTAAATGTAATGTGATTCACTTGACACTTGGTAAGCACTTCCGGAGCACCAGGCCTTCCTCCCAGGATAGAGCAGTGAATGGACAGGGAGGTCTGCCCTCCCTGCAGTGTGAAGCGAGAAGAAAAAACAAAGGAGGAAATGAATAATAGAATTTCTAACATCACATAAAGGAATCAACAGAATGACTGCATTAGTTTCCTATGGTTGTCACAAATCTGTAACATCCTGGAGGGAAGTCTGAAAAGAGGACTGAAAACCAAAATGTCATCAGGGCTGTGGTCCTTCTAAAAGCTCTAGGGAAAATGCCACTTTCTTGCCTTTTCCAAAATTTACAGGGGCCTCATATTCCTTGGCTAGTGGCCCCTTCCTTCCTCTTCAGAGCCAGTAATGACTGGTCAAGACTTTCTTATATCACATCTCTCTGGCAAAGACTGTTCTGCCTCATCTTCCACTTTGAAAGGATCCTTGTGATCTCTGTGGGCCCACCTGGATAACTACATAGTCTCCTTAAATCCAGGTGATTGGCTCTCTGCATTCCATCTTTAACCTCAAGTCCCCCCTGTGCGTGGTCACATATCACATTCACAGGTATTGGGGACTAGGACATAGGCTTCTTGGGGGTCAGTAATCTACGTACTACAATGATATATGGGGGTCTGTAATTTTAGTATCATCTTCAACATCCACATAGACAAGATGTTTAATATTTTCAATACTTAGTAAATGAATCAGAGCTATAAACACTGGTTTCTTGTTAAATGATCACAGCAAAAGGAGTTTTCTTTATTGCGAGGGGTGAGTGGTTTCTGCAGCTTTCCAGATGAATAGACTGTTCTCCCAGTGCAGAGACATTCAAGGACCCTGCCTCATCAGGCTCTGGTGCAGAAGCCCCCTCTGCCTTTCTCCTGATTTTCCTTTGGGACTGCTGGATCATAAACACAGGAGCCTGTTGGGGATTTCCCCTCAGTTTCTCCCAGCAGCTTCTGCTCCTTCAGCTCCCGAGAACTCCTGCACCATGCTTTCTGTTGGCTGTGACAATTTTCTTGAGTTATAAAATAGAGGTTGTTTTAAGGATCCTAGTAGTTCATGTCCCAGATAAGGAAGCTGAATTTTAGAATAGCTGGGGAAAACTTCTAAAATGGTTTTGAAGGGATTTTGATTGGCAAAGACAGTTTTATGGGTTTGCTTTTATGCAGGATGAAAAGGGTGTGTTTAATTTTTAATTTCTGCAGTGTTGCTCGATTTTATGATGCCACTATTTTGCTCGATGGATCTGAAGCACATTATTGTTCCTCCTCACTAAATTACAGCCTTCTGTTCCTCAAAATGTCTCATAAGAATTAAGTCTTGACAGTCTAACAAGACCTTGCCGCACTGACCCTTTGTGCCCCTGATTATATAACACAGTTGGCTGTCTCTGTGTCACTGTGCTCCCTGTCTTTGTAGCCATCTATTTCACTCTGGATTCACCGCTGCATTCTCTCTGCACTCTAAGGTCCCAGCAGGAAGGGAGGAAGTGGTCCATCATTCTTACTTTGTGTGCATATCTGCACAATGGCTGTAGAGATCTGAGGCCAAAACTGCTGGATTAGACTTATCTTAGTAAAGTATGTTGTTCCAAAATGCTGCAAAAAATTATGGATTTTAGTTCCTAGTTAGTTATTACCTTCACAGATGAATATGGGCTGTACCTATTACAAAGGTTTTAGAATTTGTGTTTTTTAGGGTCAGTTGGTAACGGCCAAGTCACATTCAAACATTCGAGAAGACCAATCCCACTTACATGAAGACCCAGCGGTGCATTCCTTGGCACGCTTCTCTAGAGGTGGTTCTTGTCTCCTTTTCTGCTGAGTTAGGTCTAACTAGAAATTTCCATACATAGAGGCATTTTCATTTCCTTATAGAATGGTCTTTGAAACCTCTGACCTAGAAATCTTACCAAGAAGATGGTAAAGCAACTCTGAAATTCCCTGAAGGAAGGCCATGACCCTAACCTGTGAAATTCTGAGGGTGATAAACCTTCTAAGCAAAATGAGTATATACTGCACTGCTAGATTTATGCTTAGTAATGTGAGCTGTGAAAAACTGGGAATTTATTTTCTTGGTTTTCTCGCTACTTTTTTCCTTAAGTCCACCTTAACTGCTAGTACAAACTGATTTATTTTAGATTCTACTCCCATTTGCAATTGAGAGCAGGAAGATCTACTTCTATGCCTCAAGATGCACACTATCTGAGTTTCACTCTGCTACAGAAGCCCAGAGAAGTACTCATATTAAAAGCTTCATGGACAGGACCTAGACTTATTCACTGTGTTTTTAACAGTGTGTGTGTGTGAGATGGTTATGGGGAATCTAAAGAGAAACTTTGCTGCCTGTAGCTATAACGTTCTCTTAGACAATCACTGTTTTTGTAAACAAAGTTTCTTACAAACTTGTAGCTCGCTGCTATGGAAGCACTGGCAGTACCAGAAATGACAGTGGTGCCACAAACCTTCAGGGATTTTTTTTTTAATGGAAAGGAAAATTCTAAACTAAAAATATACTTTATTTGCAACTATGGGAATACAAACACCATAAAAACACAAGAGGACTGTATCATCGGCACATGGGAGGTATTCCGTGTGGTGGGGTATTCCATCTGTAGGGAAAGGACAATCCTGGGATGGAATCTAAGTCTTATTCTTTGAATTTGAGCAAAACCAGAAAAAAACTGTATTCTTTGCAGAAGAGGTGAGATCTGGGAGGCAGTGACAGCTTCCCCCACTTTTTCTCCTACCAACCCCTTGCATCATTTTTATGGCCTTGTGAGTGTATGTTACTTATGTCATCATAAACCCTGTCCCCTTGACATATGATTTTGAAACACAGACAAACCACCAACCACAGAGAAATGGCCCCCTTACTTTAATTGTTAAATGTCAATCTTAATTGACATTTATTTTACAGGATCCATTCATTAAAATATATCCAGATATAAAACTACTGAAAATAAAAGAGAAATACCCCCTCTTTACCTCAGCTGTAAATATCAATACCTGCTGAAGCCTGTTATTAGGATGGGTGGCCTCCCTCATTTAAATTAGCCTCTATTAGCACTATTAGCAAGGACCGTGAGGTGGTTTTCTGCATACTTGAACTTAATGATCTTCTGCTTATGACTGGATATTATTGATATCAAAATGCTGCTTCATAAAACTTGGTTACAGGAAAATTTCCTTTCCAATAAGAAGCAACATATTTTGTTTTCATAGCTTTTGCTCTCTTGTGAATTTTAAAAGTTGTTTGGAAGATGTAAAGGATAAACACTACTTTCTGTACCTTAAAACCCCTGTAAGGATAAAGTAGGTCTACACTAGAAAAGAAAAAACTTGCTGTTTCTTTTACCAGATAGGTGTGTGAAAACAACAAAGCCGCTGGAATCAGAAAAAAGGGTTTACGCCCCCATGAGCTGACTGCAGCAGCATCCTCACTGATGAGGTTGAGTATGTTTTGATTCAGGTGTATTTCACATCAGTTCATTGATTTACACAAATCCTATCCCCGGTTTTGTGATAGGGAAAATGCATGATAAGATTGAAAACCACCTTAAGAGAAAGAAAAAAATAGTTGCTACTTAAAATAGGTCCAGAATGACCCTGGGCCAGAGTTCTATCAGCACCGCACTGAAGACAGTTGAATGCTGGTAATTTACAATGGATGGAGAAAAATTCTGTTGTAATTTTTGCTGCTTAAGCATGTCACACATGCTACTCTACCAGCCTTCAGTGGGTTTTGGATATGATAATATGACTATATAAACCCTGGAGCCAGGGTTAAAAATAGAGATACCTGAACCATTTAAAAATGGATTCAGTAAATGAAGAGATACAGATGATTTCTACTGCTTGTAAAGGAATGAAATTATATAACAATTGCATTGTATTTCCACTGGCAAGTTCATCCAAAGTTGATTCCTCAAGCATTTTTGCTCTTCATAAATTCTCATGGTTGATGTTTTTTTTGCCCTGAAATCTTCATTTTATTAAAAACTTTAGTTTGGGGAATTCTTTAGTGCTAGCTAAAAGAACACATGCATACCCAAGGGTGTCATAACAGCACATTAGTGCAATATTACATTAATCAATGGCACTGCTGACATCTACTACTTTAAAAAGAAAACAATGGCAACATTCATGTGTGTGTTGCCTGGACAAGTGAGATTCTGACTTGGCCAAAGGTTACATTCCAAATCCAGTTATTCTGAAACCAATCCAACGTGTACTCTTTACATCAATGACAGAACAACACACTGAGTGAGTAAAAGCAATGTATTTATGCATCCATCATTTATCACTGGAATATATAATGTGAAAAGAATGAGATGCCATGCCAATGGGAAACATTCCTTTAAAATTAATTAGTGAGCTTCCAAAGATAATGACCAAAAGAATACATTTGGGTTGACCCACATCAATCAACCCATCCAACAGCTCTGTGCCTAAAATAGGGGCCAAGCCACAACCACACACCTGCCAGAATGTCACCCCACATGGCTCTGCTTTTTATCCAGAATGGACTTGGAAAAGATTATGTGGATAATTTATAGAAAGTAGATTTCTTGCTACTCAAATCTCAGTTCGTGACTGGCCTGCTCAGTTGTTCCCATGTGGCTACTGATGGACTCATTTTCCAGGGAGACCAATTTACCTGTTCCACAGCCCTGGATTACACCAGAGGCAGGTATGCTGCATGGGGTACCTGAAGAGCACTGAAAATATGAGTCAAAAATCTTTCAGATAGTAAATTCGGACAGAAGACAGGTGAGGCACATCTAGTGAAACCAGTGATGATATATTAACAGCATGAAGAAACAAATCAGAGATGAAGCATGGACCATGAACAGTAGCACTGTCCAGATCTGTTATGTGAGTCCCCTTTTCCCAGCCTGTCTAGGAGACTGAGCTCTGAAAAGAACTCTATTTTCCCTTCTTTTCATTGAAAGGTTTATTTCTCCACTCCCCAGAAACCTGTCTTTGTTTTTCTAAATCCAAGACCAGATGTGTCCTTCACCATCTCAAGGACACATCTTCTACTTTTGCTCTCAACTTGGCCTCCCTCATTATTCAGATTCTTGATCTTTCCATCGTCTCCATGGGAGTTTCAAGATGGCAATACATCCTTGTTACGCCTCTCATTGAGAAGTGGCATTAAACTTCCTTTTCCCTTGAAACTGACCCTGCTTTAGAGACTGAGTGACTGATTGAATGCAGTGGAAGGAACCATCTGGGCTTAAGAGACTTTGCACTTTTATCTGGATCTACTGGAGCACATCTCTGGGAGCTGGAGCCACCAGACAAGAGGCTGGTCTGTCTTGATACACTGGTGGAAGTGAACGTAGGCACCTGGCCACCAGTCTAAGCTGAACACACTTGCTAGTCATCCTCATCCACGCACAGGATGGTGCCGAATGACTTTTGTCAATTTCAAGTGGAATAAGAAAATCACCCAACTGGCACTACCTCCATTCTGGACCTACCCATGCTGAGAAACAGGCAATGATTGTTATTTAAATCCACTAAATTTTGGGCCTCCCTAGTGGCGGAGTGGTTAAAGTCTTGACACTGTCAGTCAATTGCCAGCCACTTCAGCATGAGTTTGATCCCCGGACTGATCCCAGGCGAGAGAGCTGATGCACATGACTCAGCACATCTCTCCTGTCTTGCCCCTGCTCCCCTCAGCAGTGTACTTCAGTCAATCTACCTGTTTTGCTCCCCACTCTGGCTCTGGTGAATTCTCTCACCCACTTCACCTCTGACCTGGACCCCAGTTTTTATATGCATAAATAAATAAATTAAACCTTTTTTGAAAATATAAAACCATCAAGTTTTGCGGTAGTACACTATGCAGCCATAGATATTGGGACAGACCTTTAACTTTATCTTTTCCCTTTTTTACCAATTCTTAAAAATCTGCCTCATTAGTGTGAGTCTTAAAATCTTCCCTTGGTCCTACCATACCCTACAATAAGTCTCTGCTTATCTCATTAATAAGCACCTTCAAAAGACTAGATTAAAAATACCACTCCCATGTCATCATTTCCCACTCTTTAAACACATAAATCTGGGGTTCGCAATCTCTATTAGAAATGGCAGAATTTCAAAGTTGGAAGGGACCTAAAAGACAGCCCCATCCAGCCATATGTCCTCCACTTGGTCCTCTCCATATAGTTCTTCTGGAGTAGGAGGTGTCTTGGGGATGCTCTACTGTCTTAAGTGATGTGGCATTTGTTGCCACCAAAGGATGCTCTTTCTAGCTTTGGATATTTGAGAGCATGAGGAAGTTCTGTTTCTACACATAAATCTGTTTCTTTCAGACTTCCATCATTGGTCCTAGTTCTTTTGCTTCTCAATAGAAAAATTAGATAGAAAAAGAAGAATCTCTCCTGTTAGGAGTTATACTTATCTAACTCCTGGCTTTAAATAACTACAAGTAATTGTCCAGGCAAGACATGGATGAGACAGTGGCAGTAAAGACTGAGAGGAGAGGAGATTATAGCTTACTGTTCAAGACTGTCTAGTGTCTGAACTCCATAGCATCTTAGAATTCAAAGTGTTAAATCACTGGGGGAAACCCACAATCACCTTTGATCTTTCTGTAACTTAATTTAGGGTAGCCACCATTCTATTTAGCTGTGGGAAATGGGGAGATCAGATCGAAGTGAGAAAGAGGACAGCATAGATGGTGGCTGAGAGTACAGACTGTGAAGTCAGATGGAGATGGGCTGATCTAAAAACCAAAGGGGGGCCTGCCTGGTGGCACAGTGGGTTAAGCAACGCACTATGAAGCAAGCCACAGTCACTGCAGCCAGAGAGGGGACCCACATGGCGTGGCAGACCTCTCCTGCTGTGCCTGCTGCTCCCCTCAGCAGTGTTTCAGTCAGTCTGCCTGTTCTGCTCCCCACTCTGTCTGGTGAATCCTCTCACCTCCCACGACTCTGGCCTGTATCCCAGCTCTTGTATGCATCAATAAATAAATCTTTTAGAAAAATTTAAAAAAAAACCAAAGGGAACATGGATGGGGTGGAGGGAGGTGAAGGCAACAATGGGGATGCGGGCATAAAGAGCACAAGGGACTGAGGTGATGGTGCACGGGTGAAATGGTGATGGGAACTCCCTGGGGACTACAAATGATGTCAAATACAATTAAATAAATCTAATAAAAAAAATCCTGGCTGCAGTACAGCCATGTGACCTAGAGTAGCCTAACTACCAAAAGTACAGCCACTTCCAAGGAAACTCTTACTCATTTATTTCACAGCTGAACTTAAGCATAGTCAAGTCAGGATTCTGCCCTCCTTTTCTTCTTCGGGGGAAGTATCTAAATTCTAAGAGGATCCACTGGTGTCCTTGCATCAGGGCTAGGGTCTAAGTGTCTATTAGTCTCCTGTTCTTGCCGATCGCTGTGGAGATTTCAACTCACATGAACTCACATTGCTTTTTTTATTTTTCTGTTTCTGTTTCCTCCGCCTACAGTCCACGGAATCCACATCAAGTCTCTGATGGTGTCCCCTCTGCAGGCCACCAAGACCTTCCCAACTCCTCTAGGGGCAGCCTCTGGGGGTACAAGGGAATTTCAAGATGATTTCCATGTAGCCCAAATATCTCAACCAGTCTCTGCTCCTTTTCTACCGCATCATCAAGCTCCTACAAGAATTCCCTGTTCAGTGTGGCCTCCCTCCCGGAATAACTAGAATCAAATCTGGGTCCCCTTTCCTTTGGGGTTTCCTCATCCAGTCCTGGGGTTTCCATTATTTCTCACTTCTAGTTGAACCAGGGCATGAAGTATCTTTTCAGCATCTAAACTAGAGATTCTCCTCCTGCCACCAGTTAAAATGTTATCTCCTATGGGGCATAACCTTTCTCAGATATCAGTCTTCAGTCTCTCTAACTCTGCTAACTTATCAGACTTTGGCCATTGCTATGCAATGCAAACTTTGCAAGCCTCTTATCTTTTAAAAAAAACTCTGTCTTATAATTTAAAAAACAAAACAAAACTTAAAACAAACCCTGGCTCTAGACTATGCTTTATGGATCTCATGACCCAGTTTTGGAAGTCAGTCATAAAGAATATGTTTCTTTGTTTTCTGCAACTAGTTTGTCCCTGAAGCTAAAAGCCTCAGGGTTAAGAGGTAAAACTGAATAACCAAAAAGGAAAAAAAAAACCCACTGGTTAGAATTTTAAATAACAGTCCCACTATAACTACACTTGATTTGGAGTGCTTACTGTATTCTTGAAAACCGTTATTAAATTGATAGTACATCTTGTATCAATAACACAACAGAAAGAGGAGAAAAAGAAATCCAGAGGTAGTTCTGTGCCACCTGGTAAACCAGAGAGGTGAAAAGGGTAGGAACTTGCGTCACATACCTTGGGTTTAAATTCTAGCTCTTCATTAGCTGGGTGTCTTTGCACATTTTACTTTCCATGTCTCAGCCTCCTTATCTGTTAAATAGGTTTTTATGAGGATAAGATAGAGTTCACATACGTAGAATATTACACAAATGTCTGCAACAGAGTAAATACTCCATAGCTTTAGTTTGTCAGTTATGTGTTGGTTGTGGAGGGAGGTGAGAAAGAGATAAAGGTGACTCTATCAATCAGATTTACAACTAATTTCAAGTTCCTGAGGTTGGAATTAGAAGGAGATTCTCTTTCCTCCAAATCACTGTGCGCTTCCACAGAGATCATAGACTTATGAGGCGTGGATATAACCAACCCTACTTCCTTTCTTTTAACCAAGTCTACTGTAATTCTGTCCTTTTGAGACCAAGTGGCATAGAGAGGAAAGAATCCCTCGTTCTTGCCAAAAGAGGAGAATTAGAGTCATTATTTTTCACCTATCTGGGTAGAGGTTCATAGCCCAAATTTTTAATCTGGCTTAGAGAAGAAGAGAAACACCTTTATCTCTTAGCTGATTGGTGGGGTTCCCCCTACTTACAGGGTCAGCTGGTGCTAGTCCTGACTACCCAAATGTAGTCAGGTTCAGAAAACCTGGCTCGATAGCAGAAGTAACCCACAAAATTTTCAAAAATATAAAGTTTAAAGTCAACCACAAACTTAAATTTAAAGCATTGGTGCCTAAATCAAACAGTTACAATGAAGTTATATAAAGGGAGGTTTTGTTTTTACAGCTTACAGAGTTCTGAATGTGCTACATATGAAATACTGGGGAGAAATCCAAGTGGAAGTATTAGGTGGGTCCAGAACTCAAATGAGACATAAATGTGGGCACTTTGTTGATTTTTGTTAGGTGAAACAGCAGAACAGGGAATTCCTCCAGGAGAAGTTGTAGGAAAAAAAGAGAGTCCAACATGGTTCCCAAGGCACCACATTAAGTAAACATTCAGACAAGCAAAAGCCTACAAAGAAATAAGAAGCAACAACCAAGAGAAAGCCAGAAGCTGAGAGGTGAGTTCCCAGGAAGACAGAATGGAGAGTACAATCAAGTATTGTCAGCTAAGAGAGAGAGAGAAATATCCACGGAACAGGTTATCGTGGAGGTCACTTCAAGACCTCCATGTTGAACGGAAGAGCTTCAGTGGGTTGGTGAAGCAGGATTCCATCCCAGAGGGGGGTAAAGAGTGAGTGGAAGTCAGGTAAGGGAGATAGTCTGTGTAGAACATCTCCTTCTTTTATATAACTTCATTGTAACTGTTTGATTTAGGTACCAAGTCTTTCCTGGTACAAATCACTGAAGAAGTCTAGGCTGAAGTAGGAGGCTAAAGTAGAGATGAACAGGTTCTGCGAGGGAGAATTGAGAACACAACAGAGAGGGTCCTCTTTACTCTCCTGTTTCTTATTTTTTTTTTTTACGATTTATTTATTTATGCATACAAGAACTGGGGTATAGGCCAGAGGTGTGGAGGTGGTGAGAGGATTCACCAGAGACAGAGTGGGGAGCAGAACAGGCAGACTGACTGAAACACACTGCTGAGGGGAGCAGCGGGGACAGCAGGAGAGGTCTGCCACGCCATGTGGGTCACGCCCTTGGACAGTGGCAGGTATCGAACTCGTGCTGCAGTGGCTGTGGTTTGCTTCATAGTGCGTTGCTTAACCTGCTGCGCCACCAAGGAGGCCCCTTTACTCTCCTGTTTTCTTTTAATGGGACATCCAGCCACTCATACTTAAAATGATCATCTCTTTCTGTTACCAGAACACCATCTCATATTCTCTGTCTGGGAGCCTTCTCTTGGTGGTCTCTGGCCCAGGTCACTCTCTCCACCACTGCTGTCTATCAAAAGTCTACAATTTCTTTAGAGCTTATGATGTCTGATCCAAGAAACTTTCCCTGATACTTCCACTGGGATGTGCTCTTCCAACAGTTTTTTATGTACTTCTCTTAAATTAGATCTGTTTGAGAGACTAGGTTTTAAACTTACTGGAGGCCATATCTTACCCATTTTGCATCTCTTGCATCACTAATATAACAGGTACTCACCACCACACTTGTGTTTACTTGGCTCAAAGGTAAGGTGCTAATGAATTCTTTAGATGAAATGATCTTTTCCAGTATATGCATGCAAAATAAATAAGGATAGACTGGAAACTTAAGAATGCACTGAGTACAGAAATGAGCTCAGAGGAATATCAGGGCACTGCCAAAAACTGCTTTTCTTTCCTGGTACAGGTATTTATTTAAATTTTCACTCTAGCATAGACTATTTCAAATATACATAAAAGTAGAAGGAATAGCAGAACAAATCCCCATGAACCTATCATCCAGCTTCAAAGATGCATGTATTCCCAATCTAATATCATCTATTCATTAACCCCACCCCACCTCATTTTTTTCCTGGAGTATTTTAAAGTAAATTCCAGATATCATATACTTTTCACTGATCTATACTTCAGTAAATATCTCTACCAGATGAGCTTTTGTTTTATAGTTTAACCACATGTCAAACCTAATGAAATGAATTCTCATTCTTAATATGATTTAAAATCTAGTCTTTGTTCATATGTGCTCAATTTGTTGGAGTCATTTTATTTGGAGAACGATGATTTAATAGTTGTAGCCTATTTTAAAGTAATTTAGTGCAAGGCACTAACTCTTGATACTTTAAGCATGTGTGTTGGCAGAGGTTAAGGAGAAAGGAGATATTCAATTTCTGAATTTCTCAGTTTCCTCGATCCATTTCTGTCCCTTTTCTGATATTTCTGTTTTGGGTCTTTCTCAGTAGCATCAGAGAAAGGGAAGAGGAAGGTGTGGTAAAGCCTTACTGGTCCTACAGTTTATTAAGAATCTAACAGAGGGGGCCTCCTTGGTGGTGCAGTGGGTTGAGTGCTTTACTGTGAAGCATCTGCGGCATAGCAGAGTTCTATCCCCGACCAGGCCAGGGAGGGGACCCACATGGCGCAGCAGATCTCTTCTGCCTTGCCTGCTGCTCCCCTCAGCAGTGTACTTTATTTGATCTGCCTGTTCTGCTCCCCACTCTGTCTGGTGAATCCTCTCACTTCCCGCGACTCTGGCCTACACCCAGCTCTTACATACATAAGCTGGGGTACAGGCCAGAGTCGCGGGAGGTGAGAGGATTCACCAGAGACAGAGTGGGGAGCAGAACAGGCAGACTAACGAAACACACTGCCAAGGGTAGCAGCAGGCGAGGCAGGAGAGGTCTGCTGCGCCATGTGGGTGCCCTCCCCAGCCTGTGGCAGGGATCGAACTCGTGCTGCAGTGGCTGTGGTTTGCTTCATAGTGTGTTGCTTAACCCACTGCGCCACCAGGGAGGGCCCTCTTTTTTTTTTTTTTTTTTAAAGAATACTAACAGAAAGCTAAAGATTTAGAGATGACATTTCCTAGACTCTCTCACAGTTAGGTGGCAAATTTTTGAGCAAAAATGACATGTGCAATTTCTGGGTCATGACTTTAACTGAAAAGACACATGCCCTCTTCTACTACTCCCTTCTTGATGACTTAAAGGCAGATGGGGTGTGGTAAGCCATCTGTGACCAAACACAGAAGAATAGCCCTAGAAGATCTGGAAGCAACCAGATGAAAGTGTGTCCTCAGGAGACCAACAAGGTCTTGTGAGGAAGCTTTGGCCCGCCAACCTCCAGGCCATCAATTTCTAATTACTATTATTCTGGGATCTGTTACAACAGCTTCTCTGATAAGTTAATTAAGATAGAAGGTAAAACTCGACAATGTCAGTATTATGATTTTCTAAAAATGTAATGAGCGTTTTTGTTCCCAACATCACAGATAATCAAATGTTCTTTGCATACGTTTCCAATTATTACTAGTTCTAGTTCTGTCTCAGAGCATGATGATCAACCGACATTGTTAACTGAGTGTATACCGTGAAAAGCAGCAAAGGAGAAAGCTTGGCTGGATCTGGTTCCAGGAAAAATTTTATTTGAATCCTCCCCTGCTATTTCCAAGCTATGAAGACATTATTTAGACTACATGTAAATTTAATAAAATTTTAAAAATATGTAAAATGGGACTAACAGAGTTCTCTAGAAGATTAATTACAGAGAGTAAATAAGCTTGTGTGTGTGTGTGTGTGTGTGTACATATTAAAGAAGTGAGCACAATAATTGGCACAGAAGTGTTCAGAAAAGGTTAGCTCCCTGTGCACAAAAGTCACAGGGGGTTAGTGATATTTTCTAATCATCTCCTATTGCTGTAGGTCTTCAGGTTTCTAGCACCTGTCCAAAACAGTGAAGCTATTACTGGACACCAATTAGGGGCTCTGGGGTTTATAATACCAGTATTTTTCTTTAAAAGGCTGTGAAAACTTTGGAGGCAAGGAAAAACTTGTGGATTTATAACACGAATCTTTCCCCAAGGGTTATAGGCCCACTTGGACAAAGTGCTGATTAGCAGTGTGTCCATTAGGATGGCAAGTCTAACATCTCAGAGGGCTTGTTCTCTCCCAACCATAGACGGTATGTTCTTAGCTGGCAGTCTCTGCTCTGCCCAGTGATTTAAGGGTTCCAACTAGTGGCGAAGGGACCAGCCTGCCTGGGAACAAGGGATGGAAGGATGAAGTGGAAGGAACATATGGGTCGGAACCTGGAAATGGGCCATTCCACTGTCCCATAATCTCAGACACAACAAACTGCAAAGGATGCTGGGAAATATAGTGCAGTACATTCCCAGTAAAAAGAGAAATGAATGTGGGAATCAGCTGGTGGTTCCTGACTTAGGTGGTTAGCCTGAAAGACAATTTGTTGAACCATTTTATTTTTTAAATTTTATTTTATACTTCAACTTGAGTAGCAGACTACTCAATCTTGCCCCTCTTTTAATAGTATCTCACAAAAATTCTTCTATAAGAAATGAAATCAATTTTAGGAAAGATAGTTTTTCAAAGAAATGATTAAAAACTAACTCTCAACACCTTACCATTACTTCAGTCAGTAGTAATAATTACTCTTGAAAAGTTTTAATGTTAGAAAACATGTATCACTTTAGATTTACTATTTAAGTAATTATTTTCAAAAGGTTCAAATCTTGAATCATTTTCCTCCAGGAAAAAAATAAGTACTTTTATTTAGGAAAACATTTGAACTTTTAAGGGACTCTCAAGAGTCATTAACTTCAAGCTGTCTTTTGCTAAACAATGATGTCCTAGTTACTGGAACCACAGCACACAGGTGGCCCAGAAACCGCACACATTCTTCTCAGCCACTGTCAGAGTCTCTGTGATACACAGTGAAACTTGCTAGGAGGCTGCAGACTATTATGTTTCACTATAATGATATTTCCAGAAATAAAGGGAATTACACATTAATAAAACAATGAAACTATGCAGGTAACCATGACAACTACTGCAAATGCAGTAGCATTTTATAGTCCTGAAGAGTTTTCTCTTTTCTCTAGTGCCAAAAGATTAAAGAAATTATGAGAAAGAACTGAGAAACATTTATTTCTTACCTGTACTCTCCTACCTCTTAAGAAGTCATGGATCGCTTAGAAGACTGTCATACCAACTATGCGGCAACCTCTGAAAATGACCCTCTTGGTTCCTACCTGAGTGTTTACCTTGAGGATCAAAACCTGAAGTCCAGTCTAAAGTCTTTAAATGACCTCTGGTCAGAGAACATTTCTTCAGGTCAAATCCAATTACATCTGTTCTCTTTTTGAATCCTCACCAAAACAAATGACTTTTCTCTCACAGCATATCCACAGAAATTTCCAAAGACTTCTAAATATCTCAGCAGATTTCAAAATATGAAAGACATATAATCTAAATAAGCAGCTTTCCAGTTAATCAAACCTTTTTTTTTTTTGCTTTTGTGGTTTCTGATGTACCAACAAGTAAGAACACACAAATGGGAAGGTTTATTTTAAAAGTTCTCTTTCTCTCCTCTTAAGATTGAGCAAAACAAGTAACTTCACCATCTGGGGGCATAGTCTTCTCCTTTATCCTTATTATGCATAGACTAAAATTCAGATCTATATAGAAAAAACTAGTCAGAGTGAAAGTACATCAAGAGGCAGAAGGAACACCATGGCAACTATCCTATAATGGGAGAATTCATGACCCTTCTCAGGGCTCAGAAATAGCCCCTTTTACTGGGAGAAAACAGAGGGTCACCAAGACGTGGCGACGAGGGAAAACTCATACACCCCCCCCCACCCCGATGATACTCAATCTGCATTTGTTTCTGCATTCATCAAATAAGTGATGAAGTGATCCACCTTTCCTCACCTCAACAGGTACAATATTGGTGAGTCTTGTTGGCTGTTGTTGCTCTTTAGGGAGGCTCCTCTTTGCTCTAGCTGGTTTGTCCTGTCATCATTTTGCCACACCACACCAGACCACAGCACCCATGTCAGTCTCTGTCATGGTATGAACGACCTCTGTGGGGCCAGGACATGGCTGACTCCACCTTCTGAACCAGAAATGCCCTCCTCCTCATCCTCGGCCCACTATTCTCCCACCCTTGCCATGTCCTCAGTTTTCCTTCCTGTAGGGTGGGCACTGGCCAAATCTTCATTCTCAGTTTCTCTTTTCTCCTAAATGCAGCCTGTCCTTGTCAATTCCTCTCCTTCAATCCCAAAGGACAAAGCTTTCTGAAATGCATGCCTAACCCCATTTTCCCTCTGCTTAAAATGTTTCAACAACTGCCCAAAATTACTGAGCGAGGATCATGGGCATTTTTGGCCCGACCTTTCTAAACCATTGGCTACCTACACCTCTTCAGCAGGGGTCACACTGCATGTGGTTTATCACACACAGGGAGGCATTTCCTGCCTCTGCATATGCTGTTCCTCCACCAGGTCACCCCGGCTTTCTCTTCTCAACTCTCTAATATGTGAACTGGATCATCTTCCTCACATAAACCTTGGCCATGATTTTTGGTTCCTCCCAAAAACAAAAGCAGTTTTTTGGAATGCGAGGCTCTCCCAATTCTGAGCCCCCATTTATTTTATTTAACCATTCATCCAGTTATGACTCCATCTTTGATTCCACTTCTACCTCTAGCCTACTATTCTCAGCTCCCTAAATTCACCATAATGGATTCTGCTCCCCGAATTCATTGTGTCTACTCTAAACATCTAGTTACAGCTCCTGAAAACACGTCACAGGGACGATTTACCGCTCCCTTCCTCCACCCTTTCTTAGTTTTAGCCTTTTTTCCCTTGATGGGGTGATCCTTCTCAAGAGAGCACCCAGAGCAGTCCCTGGTGTGAGCGTGTTAAATAAATACTTGTTGAGCAAACACCATATTTGGGTTAATCTCATCCTAAAACCCCTCCCTAATTTTCTGGGGAGGCCCACTTCCCAGAGCTCACCAGTTATGACTGCTCACAATGAAGCTTCTTCCTCTTTCCAGTGTGAATAGATGGAGAGGAACCTACCTTTTCGCCTTCATGCTCTAAGAGCTGCAGCTGTGCCCTGAGAGCCTTGGGCTGCCCGAGGGCACTGACAATGGGGAGGGTGTTGGGGTCACCTGCCAAGAGGTAGTGGAATCGTGCCCGGCTTGGGTGCGCCAAGGCTGCTGAGGTTACTGCAGGCTAGGTGCGTATGTTGGGGCTTGGGGGCGGGGGTGGGGGGGGTGGACACAGTAAAACAAAGGCCAGCCCAGAAGGATAAAGACCTTTCTATTTCCAACCACACATTAAAGTACATAACTTGAAATTATCCAAATAAACATTTGAATTAAAGAACTCCCTCCTCCCAAAGTTGGGATCTCCTGATGAGAGAATGTCTCATCTATAAAAACAGCTGTTTGCTTATGACTCCTCCCCCTTTCTGGTCAACAGATCTTGGGATGGGTGTGATGAATAATTCTCTTTTAAAGCAATCAAAAATGATAAACTAGGGCCATTTATAGAAACATGGATGGAGCTAGAAGGAATTATAAGTGAAACAAGTCAGAAGGCAAGAGAAAAATATCAGATGGCTTCACTTTTAGGAGGAATGTAAAAGAACAACAACTATAATAAAAAATAAAGAAGAAGAAAACAAAAAAACAAGAGAAAGCTCATGGAAATGGACAGTTACAACCAAAAACAAACAAACAAACAAACTCAACAAGATCAAAAGGTTAAAGATAGACCAAAGAGAACATGGGTGGAGCAGAGAGAGGGGAGAGCGAAGACCAAAGACCGGGAGGAGGACATAAAAAGCACAAGGGACTGAGGTGATGGTGCACGGGTGAAATGGTTCTGGGAACCCCCTGGGGACTACAAATGATGTCAAATACAATTAAATACATTTAATAAAAATAAATAAATAAATAAATGTATTTCTGTTTATGGTTAAAAAAAATCACAAGTTTTCTCAAACCTTTTCTGTATTCTACTATCATACCTGAAGCAAGTCATTTTTCTTATATTCAAAACTATATATCCTTTTTCTTTCCTTACTTTCCCCTTTCATCTCTTGCTGAACTATCAGGAAAAAGGTTATTTCCCTCTTAACAGCTCAGCCCTCAGTTTCTCCTTGTGTGAAATGACATGGCATGAGTGGCTGGCCAGCGTGAGGTCGTTAACAAAGATAGGTGTCCACCCTCCTCCGTGGGTGTGTCCTATGTAAGTATTGATACTTCCTTATAAATATGTATGGATTTTAACATGCATATGATAATTTTTCATAAGATGGATAAGACATAGGTGACTTCTCTGGGCAATTAGTAGATCATTTTCTCCACTGGATCATACTTGGCATGGAAAAGGGACTTCCTTCCAGAATAGTGGAATGGACATGTCATGCTTAGTGGGTGCTCCATCAGTATTTGTTGCAGGAAGGACAGGAGGCATATTTTTGAGAACACATGAATGTGTTTCTACCTGCATTGTATTGTGGTGACCAGCACAAGGCAAATGCATAGCTACCAAGAATTTCAAGAGAGAGGGGTTGCTGTTCCTTTGACAGGAGGACTGAGTTATCAACCTTAGATGTTTTGAACATCTGTAGGTTCCTTGAACTAAATCTGCTTCTCCTCTAGCACCAACATTCAAAGGAAAAGCTTTTAGAGACTCCACAATTAGTGTTGTTGCTTTCCTGTTCTTTAGATCTACAAGTTTCAACAATATGTTCTTCTATTTATCTCTGAAAATACGTAATCAGCTTCAAAACAGAGCTTATGGGCCAGTCTTGAAAATTCATTATCACTTGTATAACAACATTTTTGTGGGAAAATATGTTCCTGGTTTCAAATGACTAACTTATGAATAACTTTTAAAACCCAAACCCATTTGTAACTTGGAAATATCTATAAAACACCAATAAAATACTTTGAAAGTTTTACCTTTATGTTTAAGAAATGTAATCTAAAATATACTATCTTCCCTTCTTCCCCTCCCTTCCCCCTCCCTCTCCCCCTCCCTCCTACCCTTCCTTCCTTCCCTCCCTTCCTTCCCTCCTTCCCTCCTTCCTTCCCTCCTTCCTTCCCTCCTTCCTTCCTTCCTTCCTTCCTTCCTTCCTTCCTTCCTTCCTTCCTTCCT